>CM076572.1:557449340-557630976 GCA_034641835.2 Pinus albicaulis
TTCTGAAAGAACCTCATGCGTAAATGATCCGGATCTTGGGGGGAGGCCCCCAAGATCTAAAAAGTTGAAATAGATCTGACAAGATCTGCAAAATTATAATGCCGGAAAAAAAAGAGAGAACACAAAGAAACTTGTTTTATTAAAACAGAGAATAACTGTAGAAGCTACATTGTGGCGGACAATCTGTCCTTTTACAAAGTGAGGCTTATTATTTATAGCCTTTTTTGAGATACAATACCATAGGTGGATACCATGGGCCAATACCATGGGTAGATACCACTTACAACACCATGGGTAAATCCCATGTGTGGATGAATACCATGGGTGGATACATACCATGGGTCACTTATAATACCATGGGCGAATAAATATCATGGGTGGATGAATACCATGGGTTGATGCCATTTACAATACCATGGGTAAATTCCATGGGTGGATGGATAACATGGGTAGATGAATACCATGAGTTGATGCCATTTTCCATTCGGATCATTCCTCCCTCCTTAAGAAGCAATGGTCCCCATTGCGTGAAGTTCCCTCCTGAGAAGCCTTTGTTGAATATGAAGAGCCACTGAAGAAAAGGGTTTTGTGTAGTTAACCCATAACCCTGATGAACGAAGATCCGAGGATAGAGATACCCTGTAATGCTTGTGACCAACTGTGATATTGAAAGTGTGTGGCTTAGCAAATGGACTTCGATGAAGTGTGGGTTTGTGGATGAACCAAAATCATGACAAATGAAGATCCGAGGATAGAGATACCCTGTAATGCTTGTGACCAACTGTGTAACTAACAGTGTGCGGCCTAGCAAATGGACTTCGATGAAAATGATTTTGTGCAATTGACCCATAACTGTGATGCTGATTGTTGATGAAGTAGCAGGTGCCTACATAGCTTGGGGTGGGAGGGCACGTCTCCAAATAACCCAAGCCGAACGCTGCTATGATCAAACTGATGAATGTGAAGCATGTGCCTACTAAAGCGGCGTGGGAGGGCACGTCTCCAAAGGGAACCCGCTCCGAATGCTGCTCCAGATTTAAAATGAGCATAACTCGGTCAATATAACTCAGAATATTTATTATAACCTGTTTTTGGAAATGGAATGATCATTCTACATCATTTCATGTGTTTGAAACCACTATCTGGAGACTCTAGACTCTCAGATTTGCGCTGGAACTGGCACGCCGTCACAAAATTTCTGAAAAAATAGTTGATTTTAAATCAACGATAACTCCCACATCCGGACTCCGATTCAACCGATTTTTTTTTTGAACTTGGGTTATTTTTCAAGAGGAGCTCAGATCTATCTCCATTTATTTGAAATTTTGTACTAAAAATGGCGAAACATGATAGGAGAGCCGCCGTCCATGAATTGTCGTCAAAAAAATTGCTTCAACATTGCTGATTTTGAATTAGCAATATCTCCCTCATCCGAACTCCAATTTGGCCGATTTTTTTTTTGAATTTGAGTATTTTTTCGCAAGGAATACAGATCGGGTCTTTTTTTTTGCAAATTTTTTACCAAAAGTTTCATATCTGATCTGAAAACTCGCCGCCCAAAAACATTCATGGATTTTGCTGAAGATTGCTGCAAAACATTGAAGCTGAAATATGTTTCAAACCCTCATTCCCATGGAGGCGTAACCTGAATCTGATACCACTGATCCGGATTTTTGGGGGAGGCCCCCAAGATCTAAAAAGTTGAAATAGATCTGACAAGATCTGCAAAATTATAATGCCAGAAAAAAAGAGAGAACACAAAGAAAATAAAACCACAAAGAAACTTGTTTTATTAAAACAGAGAATACCTGTAGAAGCTACATTGTGGCAGACAATCTGTCCTTTTACAAAGTGAGGCTTGTTATTTATAGCCTTTTTTGAGATACAATACTATAGGTGGATACCATGGGCCAATACCATGGGTAGATACCACTTACAATACCATGGGTAAATCCCATGTGTGGATGAATACCATGGGTGGATACATACCATGGGTCACTTATAATACCATGGGTGAATAAATATCATGGGTGGATGAATACCATGAGTCGATGCCATTTACAATACCATGGGTAAATTCCATGGGTAGATGGATAATATGGGTAGATGAATAACATGAGTTGATGCCATTTTCCATTCGGATCAGTAAAAATGGGCGTTTGGAGAGGAGGAGTAGGAACCTGAGATGCATAACGCTCTAGAAAATCTGACATTGCCCCCAGGCAAGGCATAAAGGAGGAACAATGATGTCCATCACTCCAGGGCAGCTCCTCAAGAGACATTGTTTCAATAATGGCTTCATCGGAAGGAAAAGTCTCTTTAAGAGGATCCGACGAGTCAGCCTTGCCAAGCCAAGGGGATTGAGAATAGATGTCGAGAGCCATGCTCGAAGGAGCATGCTGAGGAGGGGGAGGATCATATGCAGCAACAATTTCACAGTAGCTAATCTCTACTGGAGTCAAGGGCATTGATTCTCCAAACTCAAGAACCTGCTGAGGCGTAGGGATGAGCCAGTGGTCATCAAACCTGGAGATCATGTTAACTTGAGCGGTGTGTGGTGGTGGTGCGGGAAAAATACCCATGAGGACGGGGTATTTGAAGAGACCGGGTCCTACACTGTCAGGGGGATTTGGGATTTGATCCACGTATGGAATGTTGTTCTCGGAGGTGGAGGTGAAGAAGGACAACTGATCCACCGTAACGATTCTGCCCTTGTGAGGGAACTTAAGAAGTCGAAAAATGGTGGATGGCACGCGTAGCATGGCATGAGTCCAGTTGCGGACGAGAATTATATTGTAGTTAAGCTTGGTGTCAACCACTTCTACTTCTACGTTGACTGTCTTACCCTGTAAAGTGATCGCTAAACTCTTGAGAACACCCAAGGGTTTGGATTCCCGACCATCGAATGCCTCTAGGGCATTGGGAGATGATGAAAGGGCTGGAGAGCCAATGGCCTTCCAGTAAGCAGACGACATGACACAGGTAGAGGCACCTTCATCAAAAATGGCCCTATGGATGTTAAGACCGTTGATCTCGACTTGAATAACAAGAGCAATCTGATGTGGAAGTCGGGGGGTGAAATTCTCTAAGTCGAAGGTGAGAAGACTTGAATCGGCGGGATCAATGCCACCGATTGCAAACAACAAAGCCTTTCGTTGTGAAGGAAAACTTTGAAGAACTTCTAGTGAAGACATAGCAGAAGGCGCCTATGCCAAATCCTCAACAATACTGTAGTGTTGAGTGGCACGGGCATTCAGATTGTAAGAAGATCTTCATAAAACACCTTTAGAAGGTGGCTTCACAATAGGTTCAGGGGTAGGCTTCTCGATTTCCAACAAACCGGAGACAGGTGGGGGAGGTGGTCCATCCGCAACTGCCTTCCTAGGTGCCTACCGCGATTCATTGTAATCCTTCGAACATGTGGCAATAGAGATAGGTGCAGCACCATTCATCATAAAAACTTCGGACCCAAATGGTGCAGATGGTGAAGGCTTTTCAACCATCTGGGTCTGCTGAGATAGGAATGGTTCTTTAAGAACTGTCGAAGTCCCTTTAGAGCCTTTGAGAAGTTGACTAACTTCAGATCATCGTGGACAATCCTTGGTATAATGGTCTCCTTCACAAATGAGGCAGGGGTACTTCGGTTTACGTTAAGAACCATCCTCAGTACGAGGTTTGGATTCTGGCTTTGGGGTGTCGGATTTGGATTTACCTTTGCCCTTATTTTTCCCTTTGGAGGCTTTCTCCATAGGATTGGCCTGAACGGCGTTAACCTCTGCAGTTTTTCTAGAATCGGTAGGGGCGGGAGGAGCAGAATTGTTGGATGAGTTGGACTTCTGCTTCCCATTCGAGGATTTCTTCGAATTCTGAGACACGGAACCAATAACACCATCCACCGTAGGGGTAGGTGGGGCATTAGAGGTTCCAGACCGTGGAGCATCAGGCAAGATATCATACAGCATATCGGATTGTGAGTATACAAGATCTAGATATTGAGCACGCACTATGGCTTGTTCTTCAGTCACACACGCTCCCATAGCATGGGCAATTTTGTTAACAAAGGAGGTGGTGAACCAATGAGTTAGTATCTGATCAGGTATATGAAACTTGATCAGTCTACGACGACGTCGCCACTCATGAATGTGATCAGAAATGTGGGTGGCTTTGTCCTGCTTCAAAGAAGTCAGGAGGTGCGTCCCGGCTTCGTAGCGAACCGGTAACTGAAAATGAGTCAGAAAAGCCATGGCTAACGTATTAAAATCTTGAAATATGCCATGGGGCAATTCGATATACCACTTAGCTGCAGCGCCAGTCAAAGTGCGCTGGAAGAGGCGTAGACGAACTGAATCATCCACCCAAGAGTTGGACGAACACCAAAGATGGTAGGTCATCACATGAGCTTGGGGGTCATCCCCAGCTTTACCCTCAAACTTGGGGCAATCGCTGGGCACCTTGGTAGGAACCGGAGGCCAATAAGGATTATGCAGTATTGGATCATTCGTTAATTTTGAAAGATCCAGTAACTCCAAGGTAGCCAGGAACGACAATGGCGGATTAGACGGCATACCCGGTCCTGGGTGAGGACCAGTACCTGTACTCCATGATAGTTGGGAATATCCTTGCCCCCCTGGGTTCTGTCCAGCAGGATTTTGACCGTAGGGGGTGTAGGTGTTATAACCAGCTTGATTCAGCTGCTGGTAACCAGCGTATGGGGGTTGATAACCAAAGTATGGACCCTGATTAAGAGTCGGCCCTGTGTAAGTAGCATTTGGATTCGGCTGCTGAGTATAGGTATAACCAGGTTGTTGAGGACGATAATTAGACCCTTGGGGTTGGATATAATTCGGTCGATATTGACCATGAGAATAGTAGCCACCCTGAGGTTGAGTGGGCTGCTGGTAGGTGGGACGCTGCTGAGCCTAATAATTAGGGTGCAGCGGTTGATTTGGTTGCAACATCGAATAAGTTGGCTGTTGTGTAGGGTTAATAGGATGGACAGGTTGGCCTAGTTGAGCAGGCTGACCTGGATTAACAGGTTGACCCGGATGAACAGGTTGAGCCGGTTGCGCAGGTTGACCTGGCTGTTGAGAAGTACCAGGTTGTACCGAATGAACCGGTTGGCCTGGAGGCGGAACACCAGGTTGTGCCAGATAGACCGGTTGGCCTGGTGGAGGAATGGAGCCAGGTGGTGGCTGGTAACCGGGTTGACCTGCAGCAGGACCATAAGATGGTCCTGGCTGGTGTGCAACATTTGGATTAATAGGATACTAAGGTTGCATGGGTTGAGAAGGTTGGATTTGCCCTCCAGGACCATATACTGGCCCGGTTGGTACCCCGGCTGAGGCTGCACAGGTTGACCGGAAGGGTTGTAATACTGTCCTTGCGAACCGTATGATGGCCCTTGCTGGCCCGCAGGATAGCCTTGCATGGGCTGCCCCTGTGGGTCATAAGGATAGCCAGGTTGGCCCGAAGGTTGGCCTTGGAAAGGTTGCCCTTGCGAGTTATAAACCTGGTTATAAGGTAAACCTTGAGCATGGAGGTGAGCCTCAGGAGCAGGTAGACGTAAAATGTCTCCGTGCTCATCATACTGACCTGGAAAAGCATACACGGGTGTACCATCCTGTTCATAATGCAAAAAATAAGAGCGGTTGGGATCTTGGGAGGATGGTCCAACCTCGGGGTTCGGTTGTTGTAGGGACAACCGATACTCCTCCAGAGAGATGTTCTCTGGCATAGCAGTCGCTATATAAACGTCTTCAGGAGGCGGCATAGCCCTCGTGGAGGGTGCCGTGATAGCAGGTGTAGATGCGGCCACACAGAAAGTGGGCCGAGCGGGTACAGAAGTGACGGGTGTCTGAGGGGACATCCACAATGAAGGAGCAACCGGCCTCGTAGAAGGAGCTGACACCCCCATAGAGGCTGCGGCGGCAATAATCTGACCCAAGAATCTATACCCTAGTGGTAATGAGGGACTGGATGATGACATAACAACTGGTTCAGGGCTGTCTCCTGGAAATAATCTCCAAGGGAAGAGCTGATAGTCTTCACCAGATGTTGGGATTTCCTCACTGGAATCACTCATGTTTGAGCCTGCCGCTAGATCTTGTAATAGACAGTGAGGACTAGGAGGAAAAACAGTAGCTATAAAAGGCGAACCCGATGTAAGAGAAAGGAACTTAGCCCCTACTCTCAATTCAGACCAAGGGTTGGAAAAGGGCCAATTGAACTCAACTGGTCCCCCAAAGGGTTGCTCAGAAACAATGGGCTGCTGAAGTTCAGTAGAGGATTGAGAAACCTTTGATGAATCGTCTGTGTATGGACTACCAGTAGAAGAAACCAAGGGTTCCGCCACTGTGGTAGTAATGACAAGAGAAAAAGATGAAACACACACATGGGCTGAAAAAGAGTCAAGACACACAATCAAACGACCAACAAGCAGAATCTAACAGGGCGTG
Source organism: Pinus albicaulis (assembly GCA_034641835.2). Lineage (NCBI taxonomy): Eukaryota > Viridiplantae > Streptophyta > Pinopsida > Pinales > Pinaceae > Pinus > Pinus albicaulis. The sequence goes on from CM076572.1 coordinate 557,455,796, forward strand.
TGGTCACAAGTGATTAATTTTTTACCACATTGAAAAATAAGAAACTTCACCGTTTCATGTTTTAAGAGTCGAGAAACGGTTAAAAAGGTGACTCTATCTCTTTCAGATTTGACACAAGCGTGAAAGGACAAGCGCTTGGTGATCCTTTCAAATTTAGGGAGTCAGATAGGATCAAAATGACTACTCAGGAATACTAGGCAAAGGGTGTACCAAATAACCGTGAACTGCAATATACACCTTGGTTTCAAAATGAAAGAGAAATCAACCAAGGACTTTTTGTACGTGCAGGAAATCTCCCCGAATGTTGTGTCCGGTGTATCACGGGTATAAGGCAGCAGACTTGGCTTCCTATGGATAAATGATTGAAACCTAGTGAGGTCTCCCTTTATATACGCGAGGGTACAGGGAGCACAAGTTCGTACTAGTGCTGTCTAAAGCCAAGAGGCGAACGACAGCTACTAGGTTTAAGGACGCCGGAACAGGTCTCTAGCCTAGACCTTTAAATGTGTTTCGTTAGATTTCAATGCTGCCTTAGTGTAAATTGAGTAAATTTTAAATTTTATCTTCAATTACGTTTCAGTTTTCAGGCCCTAGCTAATGTAATGTCTCAAAATCTCTTAAATGCAATCTATATGCCACAGTATATCATTTCATTCGATGAAAGCTACTTATGAGAGAGTTGAGAGCTTTTCACACAACAATGAAATGAACAGAAAACAACCAATGATGTCTCTAATGCAGCTAATGAAAACTAAAAAGGTTTTCGTTCAAAGTTACTAATCACTACTAACACCGAAAAGATCTAATTCTCACTAACTAATGAAAAGCAAAAGAGATTTTTTGTATTTTCAATATTTCAGAGCAAAGTGCACTAAAAAATGAAAACTAATGCAAAAGCGATACGAGAAATGATGACAAGAGAGCAAAAATAAGAAAATTCTACTCAATGGCAATCACAATCAGACCTCAAATCGACCAAAAGTCCCTCAAAGCGAAAGAATCCCAAAGACTCAAAATGAGCCATGTAATCTAGGCCCAATACAAGATGAAGCGAAATTCGAATGAAGACGGAAACAATCACTCAAACAACGCAATGAGATAATAGAAAACCACCAAATAAATGCAACGAAGCAATCAGAAGGTTGACTGAACCGAAAGAGACCAAAAACTCCTAAGGAAGGCTCGACACACAACAACACCTAGATGACCTAGGGATAAAATGCAAATCCGGAACCCAAATGGAAAAGCGACAGGTTGAAGGTAACGGCAGTCAGTCCAGGAGGCTCCAAAACATTTCAAGCAGTGGAAAAATCAGACCAAACACACGGATCGGGCTCGGGAAGCTCGGAGCGGCGAGCCCTGTCGCTCCTGGGTTGGCGTGGCTTGTGGTAGAAACTAAGCGCAGAGGCAGTGGCGTGGGAGCCAAGCTACACACAAGCAACATGTACTTGATAGAGCGCGGCTATGGCGAAAAGTGCTTTGATCGAGTTTCCAGTAAAAAAATAAAAAGAGTCGATCAGCAAAAGAGAGCCAGTGAATGATCAAGCTATCGAAATGAAATCCTGAAAATACTTGACCCAAGAGCGGATCGGAAAGCCAAGGAAGATCAAGAATCAGCTTCAAAGGAGCAGAACAATGCTCCAAGTGTTCAGTTTACAAACTAAACTAGAGGTTGACTGAAGCAGCTTTGATCTACTTCGCAATTGCAGAGAAAAAGCGGTTCGAAGGCTATCTGGCCAACTTCAGGCTCCATCTATAACTTATAAAACGAACAACAACAAGCTAACGATCCTCAGCGGAGTCGCCAATTTGTTGTGAGTGAAATCCTCTGTGGATAGAGGCGTCCCACTAGCCCTAGGGCAGGTCAACCTTGTCAATCAAGCTATGAATGCGGGTTCAATTGCAAATAAACCAGTGGCGATGGCTTACCTGGAATCCAGCAGGTGGTGTGAAGAGGTGGCACTCAGTTCCTCCAGGCCCTCCACGGCGGGGATCCGCGATCCCATGGTCACCAGGTAGGATCTTGCACATCGAGAAACAAAAAAAACGCAAGCGTAAAATCCAGTAGATGCAACTATATGTCAGTCAGAAAGGACATAACTCATCATTATAAACAACAACAAGAGTGGAACCATAACCAATAGTCATTCATTAATAATCAATCAAAGGAAAATTACAACCATAGTTTTGACGCTGAATTCTCCTTCGAAGGGGGTCGCCAGCAGAACACGTCTCTAAAATCTTGTCAAGGATGGGACAAACCTCTCTCTTCAACTCTTGACAATAGTCTCCTTGCTTGAAATTGGCCTTAAGGAAATTATGGAGGCTCTTACAGCATAAGGCTCTTGGAAATTTGGGAACTTGAAGACTAGCTTGCCATGGAGATGGGCAAGCTTTTATAGATGGAGGAAGAGGATTTGGGATCCCAATAATCATGGGATTGGCCCTATCATCAAGGAAGCTTCCATGAGAGGTGGAAAACCACTTCCTCCCTATGGAAATCAGTAGCCAAACCTCCCAAATCAAGATAGATATCAGTTCCTGGATCAGTTAGGACGAAACTTCCGCCATTTATTTTTAAAAAACACCTCTTAAATTGGCTGGCGCGAGTGCGACTCTGGGACAGAGTGCCAACTGGCGCGACCTCTTTGAAGTATTTTTCCCATTGGTGCGGGTACTGAACTGCCTACTCACGCCAATGCTAAAAGGGCCATTTTTAGGGTTTTTCACAAGGAGATGTCTGCAGGGCAATGAAAGCTCTTGTTCAGAGGGATGTCATGAAAGTGGTTTCAAGCCATGTCACTGCTCACAGGTCACAAAATGAGCCCTCCAATGTGCGGGATGGGAATTGCAGGGACGGTGACAAATTACTGTGTAAAAAATCCCTAAGTCCAGAGTTATACATTTTAAATAGTTGTTAATCTGTAAATCCTCTTTGTCTTGTAGCTAACACTTCCCATTCATGGGTGTATTCGGTTACATACCCTATTTGTTTGAGATGAACAATTTTTTCATAGACATCATCTTATTCTTCCTCATAAAATCTTTTCAGCAAAGCATCCACAAAGTTTTTCAAGAGAAATTAACAAGCTTCACATTTGACGAACCACCATAGGAACCAATCATATGCCTCAAGTTCCAAATTGTTGGTTGTGGTCATGATTTTCTCTCATTCTCTTATTGGTGGGTTTGATTCAAAAATGGATTCCATTTTATTAACCCACACAATAACACCTCCATGGTATTTTCCATCGTATTCTAGGAGCTCCTTAATTTGTTGATAGTTTTTTTCTAGGAATTTTGTATATTATTGACATTTGTGGAATTTCATGACGCGTTTGTAGAAATTCATCATTTGGTAAATCTTCTCTTTCTAGATTCTTGGGAATTTGTGTTGGTTCTTGAGAAATTAAAGCATTAAAAAATGAATCAACCATTCCCATTAACTAGTTCTGCATTCTTAGAAACGTTCTCTCAATGTTATCTTTTTTTTTATCGCTTGCTAATTGCTCGAGTTACAATAATCCTCTTTTCATCTTCTCCTAACTCTGCCTACTTCTTTTCAACATTTTTGAGGTGTCGACATGCTTTATCGAGTTATTCTTGATATTTTTTGGTGTGATCATTATTATTCTTGATCATTTTTTGGTGGAACAATTTTTAATTAATTAATTAATTATATGATTTTAACTATATATATATATATATATATATAAGTTTAATATATAAATTATATTTGTATAACTATGTTAATAGTTATAAAGCCTATGCTTCCAAAAAGGGAAGAATCAATTTTTTGAAGGGTGTGACAGTTTGTGGAGCGGAATAAAAAATGACGTGGCGATTTGACCCAAGAAATGGTGGGGAATAGAAAACTAAGCCACGAGGATGGAAATGAATTATTGACCAGTTGTGACTAGATGATATAGATAGCGAGCATGTGTGGACAGGGTAACACACAACGACAGAGGAAGGGTGGACCAGTGTCGGGGCAGCGAAAAAGTCACGTGGGGAACAAGGGTTAGAAAAAATGAAATAATGTCAAATATGTGACGTAATGGTGTATGGCGATGAGAATAGGATCTCGCGACTAGTGGGTGGCATGCATAACTAGATAGGTACAACGTCGTGGGAACAGGTGAGCAACAATGGTAAAATTGGAATACTTCAAACGATGATGCAGCGGAATAGGAATAGGGTTGTCTCCCCTTAGATTAAACCATGATGGATAGGTTGATAGTCAAACAATGATGAACACAGGCGGAAATGAGCAACCGAGAAAAAAATTGAACAATGATGGTTGGATGGAAAACATTTTGGACACAGAAGTGCGGAGAACATGAAAATTAACAACAATGGAATGACATGGAGTGCAGTGATGAACAACAAACAACAATGTTAGTAGATGATGTAGAACGTGGCTTTGACAACAATGTAATGAACAAGGTTCGTATACTCAGAGGAATCATTTTGTACGTAAGAATGTATTTGTGTATACATTGTTTAATTATGTGTAAGTGAGTTATTGTTTTTATTGATAAATATGAATGGTGATACAATGACCTTCATTATGGTTGCTTATAAAATAATTGACTGGTCACGAAGGAGTTGGGTCATGTATTTTGACCATAACCCCTTTCATAAATATTAATGATTAAATTAACTAATTAAATAAATAGTCCTTATTATTATATATACTATTTATTTTATTATTTATTTAACTATTTTTTATGAATTAATTATTCATAACACATTTATTTTTATTTTTAGAAAGTTAAAAAATAAAAACAAAAATCATACATTATGAACAGTTTGCAAGCAATAAAAAAATAAGACTTTATTTAGTACACTTTGACTCCAGAGAGATTACCAACTTTACACTTGCAAATTTCACTATGAGTTGTGTATATCTCCCCTATGAAATTTCAATAGATGTGGCTAATTATTGCTACCTCAAATTTTCATGATGGTTGCAAACAATTCTAAGTTGTTGATTTTTCCTAGTCAACTACTCAATTTGATGAGTTAGTTGTGTAACAGTTACAACGTGTTGTTGGTGCCAATACAGGTCCAATAGAGCTTCAGAGGCAACTTTGTCTTTCTTACTATTCATTTCAGGTGCAACATTGACATCACATGGAGAGTCATGCTTGTCGATAGGCTCAATTTTTACTTTCCCAAGTAGGGATTCCTGGAGATCAATAATATTTTGATCGGAAGGGAGTGTTTTCTTACTATGCCACATTCAATAAATTATTCTATTTAATAATTTATCCTTTATATGTGTGTTACTATACTGCCTTGACTCATTGTCTGTGTATTCATTTGTAGGTTCTGGATTCAAACAATCCAACTGGGGTTTGTCCTTCACAATTTCAGGATTATCTCGCCAAGTAGATTTCCATCGAACCTCATTATGCTCTACAAGAATTTTTTAGCTTTTTCTATGGCATGATTTAATGTTTTCGTGTTCTAAAGCCTCATTCCTGTTTTAAGCAAAAAAGATTGTTTTTGGACTCAACTGAAGGTCATTATTGTGTAAATTGTCACCCGAAGGCTCAAAGAGAGTGTTACCGGGCATGGAACTAGGGTTTGAAGATACCTGATATTGAATTCCCTTGATGGGAGCGTTTCCATGAAAACCACTTCTTACCATAAATGCTTCCAAATCTAACCCCAATTTACTGAACTGGTATTTAACTAAAATAGTAATAAGACCATGATGGAACAAACATATTTAAGCCTCAAAGTGATGTTTCTGATACGTTGAGGACATTTTAACCTGAGACATATAAAGAAAATGAGGCAAATTTAATGGATACCCCAAATAGACCATCAATAACTTGATATGGTAAAGGAAAATGACTCTAAAATGATCTTCACAGGTGATATATGTTTGTAAAAACAACATCATATATGTCCAATGGGGTTTCAAGTAAGAAATAGGCATACCTTTAATATTGTAGCTGTATCCCTCTTTCGCCAATATTTTCTTCCATGTAATATCATTTATCTTTCTAGTTTTTGGCCAAATTTCACCTTCCAATGGCAAGCCGGTAGCCTATGTAATAAACTCAACATCGACTGTAAACTCAAGTCTTCGATTTTAACCTTATGGCCATCAAAAAAAATTTCAAATGCCTCAATGACTGCTTGGTTATAACCAAAAACTTAAGAAATTCAAACCATTTGACTACCCAAAAAACATTAGAACAATCATCATATGCTTCCAAAAAATCAGTGCATGTTGTTTCAATCTGTTTAGCTCGAGACATGAGCAGGTATGGCCTATAGTTAGACCAAGTTCAACATTGAACTACAAAACCTTGAAAACCCTAACCCTTTGACAAAGAAACAAACCAAAAGAGAATGTCGAAGACTAAAGTGGAGTAACCCTCGAAAATCATTACTATTCATTCATTTAACATGAGGTACGACTGTGACATGTTCAAAAATTTTCATCCATCAAATAACTATAGGTGGCAAGGATCAATCATTCAAGTGACAACACCGACTTTGATAACCTACCCATAATCATTGTTTTCCCTTGAGATGTGCATATAAAAAATGCGAGAGAGTTCAACCCACAAGTCTAAAGTCACACCATGTTTAATTACCATATTCATTTTTCCCATCGAAACAATCAACAATATATATTGTTAGGAGTATATAATATGTTAGGTTATATAGCCTATTAATAATTATATGTGACTAATAAAGGTTAGGACTTGGTTTTGGTAACCCAATTATTATAAAATGAATAGGTTATCGAATAAATTCTCCATCATGCGTTAACATGTATAATTTATATCTTTGAACAAATTATTATAGTTAGACCAAAAATAATTTGAAAAGCATTAAAAATATACTGTTACAAAATTTCTCGAATTTTGTAATGGTATTTTTATTTTAGTATGAATGTTCAAATACACATAAAACTGATAACCTGTAGGATAATATTAAAAGTTCTAGCAATGAGGCTAATGCAAAAAAAGCGATCACCAATCAATCAAGACATAAAATCTAACCAATATCCTTGGGTAAAATGAAAATAATTCTTAGAACCAGAAGATATATACAAGAAATCTAAAATCCAAAAGCAAATACAAAAAGACTAGAGAGGGGCCCATATCGTCAAGCAGTGAATGAGTGGGGAGCCTTCCAATATTAATATACATTAAAATTGTTAAAATTTACAAAAAATGCGATAACTCTTATCATTTAATATTTAATTTGATATTTACAAAATATTCAAATTCTAATAATTAAAATGGCTTGAAACTATTTTCAAGGGAAAAAATATCATTGAAATGTAATAGCTATTTTTTTTATGGGATTTCTTTTAGCATTTCAATTGTAATTTAGTAATCACATAAAAAATTCACAATGTAATTCTTACAAGGTACATGATATTCATATGCTTACATTATTGAAACAATTCAAATATCATCAGTATATCCTTAGTTTACACCTCAAGGGATTTAATCCCACTCCATTCATAATTAGATGGATCTAAGCTGGTGAGTAAATATATTCAACTCTACATCCATCTTAAAGTATGGATATAATCCAAGTTCCTAGCCCCAATGCTTATCTATTTATTGATATTTCATCCACTAACTTCCACTATATTGTCCTTCTCCCTTTACATCTAAGAGTTATAAAATTTATGATAATTATTAATCTCTCAAATTATCCCATATTTCAAATAAATGTAATGAGTTATAGATAAATACAAAATTCCCTCTTCAAATGAAGCATCATCCAAGTATGCCCATCACATATCCTTGTTGATGATCTATTATTTTCGTCTTATCTATGTTTTTTTATTTAGAATTATAGATAAGCATTTAATATGTTTAGTGAATATACAACATATTTAAAAGGTAGAGCCACATTCTCTTCAAATAACTTATATATATATATATATATATATATATATATATATATATATATATATATATATATATATATATATATAAAGTTGGACCATTAATTTTTTTTTTGGTTGTATCACCTTTCAAGTGATCAAGTCCATTTGTATTAATGAAAGCATCACATATAGTATAAGAATTATAAAATGCTTACATAGGAAGATGCTAATTATCATTTATCTTTATTAATCAAAATTTATATTTTTATTAAAAAAATTAGAAATATAAATTAAAATATACCAAATAAAAAGGATAAGAAAAATAGTCCAAATAATTATTAATAAAAACAATTATATAAATTTTTTTCATTTTCTTCTAAACATGTATAAATGTTTAATTGTAGTACTTGAAGAAAAACACTAGGATATGCCTCCCATGAATTTAGTCATTATCTCAGTGAAAGATCCCATAGAAAAAAGACAATGTATTGAATTCATTTTGAATTTGTTGTAACCATGTCCAAATTTATTAAAATCAATATTCATATGTATAAAAAAAAACAACAACCATATAAACCTATATTGAGAAACCCATACATTTAATTTTTTTAAAGTTCAGCAGGGCCTTTCTATTTTCTATTTAATTTCAAATTTTTATTTTTTGAAACACGATGTATTTTTATTGCTTTTACTTTTATTGAGTTATATACTCATATGATAATGATAATTAAAGTCCACTAAGACCAATATGGTCTATTGGACCTTAAAATAAAAGTAAGAGATTAATTGAGATTCTTTAAACTTTTATTTTTGTGATAAAAAAGAAGATAGAGGCATTCCTAGATCACTAATTTTGTGATTCTTTAAATTGATTTTTTGTTGAATCACATGCTCATAAAAACTAGACAATTTAAACAATTTAAATTACCTTTTTACTATATCAATACTTATAAAGCATTATTATATTATTTTCAAGTATTTTCCCAAAGCCATAATCTATCAAGGCATCATTTTTACCTCCAAAATAATGGAAATTCACACAGGATTTTGATAAAATCCAACCATTGAATTTCAAGGTTTTGGTGCCTCAGAGTTTTTGATGGTGGAGGTTTCCACCATAAAAACAAGATTCAAGCACTCCTACTATCATATTTTTTGAAAAAAAAAGGACGAAAAAAATTGACACCTAGCCCCTTTTCCAGAAACCTTCTTTTATTAAATCAATTTTTCATTATATGAATCTTTAGCTAACATCTTATATTATTTAATTATATTTGTCCAATTTCTTATCACATCTTTGGATATAATTTCCTTTCTTATCTCATAATATTATGTTTAACAACATTCTAAATGGTTTGTACATTAGGAGCACAATTTTCTTTTAATTAAGTTTTAAATTTGTGCTAATACTGTATTTTTAAAGATAAAATAATGTTAATTATAATTAATAACCAAAATTTAATTTAATAACCAGTCTAGATCCATCTTAACTTTGATCTACTAAGCCTTTAGTAGATGGTAGATCCAGATTGCATCAAATCTATTTGCACCTCAACAAATTTGATCCCTCTCAGTGCTTGGTAGATCCACACTTCAGAGGAACTAAGTTGTTTTATATAACTTGGCTAATATATTGCTAATGATAGTATTATCTATAACAATACAAATACATAAAAATAAAATTCAAATATCAAATATATTATTTATAAGCAACAATGTGTAGTATATTGGAGTGCCCACAATATTGTTATCTACCAGCATAGATCCATGCCACAGGGATCAAATTTCTTTATGTGCAAACTTTTTAAGAGTGCAAAATAAAATGTGTTATTTTTCATTGTTTAAATTGTATTTTTGAATGTTAAATAAAGTATATGTAGTACCAAATACAAATTTTAATCATAAAAATTTAATTTTTTTCCTATATATAGATTTATATGAAGTTGATATTGACATATCTTCAAATAGTTTATTTAAATCCCGTTGAATTATCTTTTAAAAGTATAAGATTTAAACATCTCATTCACACATTTTCTTTACTTTTAATTACTGTACAACATATTCAATTTTTTTAATTATAGTCTATATTATTTTTTTATTTAAAACATAATTTTTATTTTCATTTGTCAAAAAAATTGACAAACTTACACATTCTCTCATACCTACACATTATCTCATACCACCTTGTATAATGAACCTCTCAACTCAATAATAACAATATAACACAAATATATAAACATAAAATTCAAATATCAAATATAACATTTATAAACAATGTTATTGTACAACCTATACCATTTATAAACAACACTATTGTATAGCTTATTATTTAAAATTGTTATTTATAAATAACGTTGTTGTACAACATATTACTTATATTATTTATGCTTGAAATACATAGCAAAAACAAAATATTATAAACTCAATAAATCAATTCCCATTAATTTTCAGCTAGTGATATTGGTATCTCAGTGCATTTTGTAAATGTAAATGCAACGCATATACATAAATATAAAATTCAAATATCTATTATATCATTTATAATAGATACTGTTATGCCCTATATTACTCAGATTATTGTTATCTATGTTTCCACCACGTATATAAAAACATGTATATAAAATTCAAAATGTCAAAAATCAATAAACTATTATCCATTAACCAAAACCTAATTTTTGTGGATTAATTTTTGATACCAAACCAAACTCGGCATCAAGAAACAATTCAATGTCCTTTCACTTTGAATTTTTATTGCTCTCCCCTTTCGCCCCCTTGTCTGAAATCTGAATTTCAGCCAGATTCGTCTCCCCTTTTTACCTATTGCCTAAAATCTGTCCAAAGTTTGATTGATCCATCTGTTTTTTCCCAGTAGGCCATCAGGGTGGGGAACAGTTCACGGGCTTTCACTGCCATATCGTCTGTCGTCTGTGACAGAGTTTGTGGGCAGCAAGAGAAGTGCCGAGAACAGTTAGCCAGCGTCCACTGCCTTCTTCTCATCTGTGAGGGAATTGTTTTTTCCCAGTGGCCCATCAGGGTGGGGAACAGTTCACGGGCTTTCACTGCCATATCGTCTGTCGTCTGTGACAGAGTTTGTGGGCAGCAAGAGAAGAAAGAAGAAAGAAAGAATTTTAAAGTCCACGAGGCTAAAAATAGCCTATGGGACAGATTGCTTCTCTAACTGAGTCTTGTATTTGGCTCTTTTCCTTTGAAGTTTTACAATGACCACTCCCAGCTTATCGACCAACTTTTGGCTGAATAAATTATCCCAAGAATTAGCTGCCAGAATATCTGCATAGTTTTCCCTGATGTCTTTGAAGGCCTCACACTCTAGAATGAAATGTTTTTCTGTTTCCACTTTTCAGGAGGAGCAAAAAATACATACTCTTTCTTCCCACATTTCTTTTGGCCTTTTCCAGCGCCATGTTTCACAACGGAGTTGATGAGAATTAGTCCCTAATTGAGCAATAAGAATTTTAGATCTCCAAGAAATATTAGCCCCTATCTCCAAGAAGTGCCGAGAACAATTCGGGAGCGTCCACTGCCTTCTTCTCATCTGTGAGGGAGTTGTAGCCAATAACAGAGGTGTGCCGATTTTGCGGGCCTCCATCACCACAGAGAACATTTGGGGAGCCTCCACTGCGTTATTATCTGTGACAGGCAAACAAAAAGCAGGTGTGTTCGCTGAACCGATTTCTTTAGTGGGTAAAGACGACGAATCATTGCTGAACATAGTTCTTTAGTACTGAAGCGCCCGCCATCTGGTACGGAACCACATTGCGTTTTAACGGCAGTGAAAAGAATAAAAGAGGATACCATTGGTTTACGGTCTAGCATTGAATCAGAGATGTGTGAGGTGGAGGGTCAATTAAATATCCAACGTCTGCTGTAGTCGAGAGAAAGCCACGAAAAAGAGACTCTGAATCATGTTGAGGCTGAGCCGCAAAGGCATGAGAAATTGAACCAGAAATTTTATGAGCTTCGTTAATATTTCATGACCTGCTTTGTAAGAAAGTAGATGAATCTTCTACACACATTGATCAGCGGATTATAAATGTGGTGCTAAAAATACCGCACATTGAACAGTGATTTCTAAATATGGTACTAAAAATACTACACATCGAACAATACACTGGCACAATAATAGAAAAAGAAACCACCAGGCTGTGTTTTATGAAAACCGTTGTATACAAAATTGTAATGTGTTAGAATGTGAAGCCGAATGTCGGCGCCTAACTCAGCCGACCAACGCCGTCACTCACTGACGGCGCCGAACCTAACGCACCGCCCAGCTTGACAATGTATCCATATGTGTTTTCACTGAATTATCTCTTCTCTGCTGCTATAAATTGTATCCCTGCCTCTGCCTGAGCATCAAGGCAAACAAGGCCTGTTCTCCTGTGTAATAGAAATCTGTTCTGTGTTGTTTTGTTTCTCCATTTTTGTCTCTGTCTTTGCTTTCTATTTTGATTCTCCATTCTGAAAATTTCTGCATTGCTGCTCTGACCACATCAACTGGTATCAGAGCAAGAGCCAATTTGAGCCAATTTATTTCTCTCAGCCCCATTGCAATTTGCAAATTAGCCGTGCCTGCGATTTCTGTGTATGGAAAGCCCTTGCAATTCATTTGAATTAGCTGTGCCTGCGATTTTTGTGTGTGTGAAAAGTCACTACAATGAACTGAGCACAGAAATTTTTTTGCAGGTTAGAATTGGACGAGTTTAACCCATTCAAGGGGCATTTATCAGAGATAGCTGCACTGCCTTAAGAGCTTGTTGAAATTTCTGCGCTGGCTTAAGAAGGCTTCATTAAATTTTTGAAATTGCTGGTTTCTGTGGGAAGATTCATTAAATTCTGCAATTACTGGTTACCGTGGGAAGAGTGTGTAGGCCGCTGTTGCATTGCTCAACCGAGGCGGCCCCACCGCCGCACATTTGTCATTGCAAAAATCATACAGCGAAGGTTGATTCTTCTCACTAAGCTGGAGACAACGGCAATGGTTTATCATTTGATTTAATTACTTTCATGTTTAGGAATTTGGCTTCTGTGATCCATAAAATATGTGTAAAAAGCTTGGGGTTCTCAGTACCCTAGCAACCAAAGCCTTTAGAATCTCTGATGTGAACCACCTTGAAGGTGAAAAATCGCATCTCCTTAATGTCTTCTGTAAGAACGGTTATAGCAGGGCTCAGTGTCTTAGAGCTTTTCAAAACGCTGTGAAAGGTCCAAAGGTTAAGAAAGATCCCTACGATTGGTTATCTGGAGTTCACCTTCCTTTTATCCAAGGTACCACTGATAAAATCGCAAGGATATTGAAGAAACACAATGTCTCTTCAACTTTCAAGCCTCTCCGCACCATCCGTGGTTCTCTTAGATCAGTTAAAGACCCGATTTGCCCGATGGATGGTAAGGGTGTTTATTTGATTCCATGTTTCTGTGGGGCCCCTTACATTGGCGACACTGGTCGATCTATTAACCAACGAATTCATGAACATGTCGCTGACCATAGACATGGTAGATCTCGATCCTCTGCCTTAGCAGAGCATGCTGAAAAAACAAATCACCATATCTGTATTGAAGATACTAAGGTTATTGCGACTATTGACCACTTCCACCACGGAAAGTTAAGGGAAGCCTTGGAAATAGAAAAGAGGCCGGTTAACCTTAATAGAGATGATGGGTGGAATGTTAGCAGACGCTGGATTCCTGCACTTCACTCTTAGTTGATCTTGATCCCTCTTTTCTGGTGTGCTCCTTTTATTTTTCTTATTTGGTTTTGATTAGGATTTTTGTTTTGTTTTTATTTTATATATATTATTAAAAATAATAATATATATATATATATTATTATTTATTTATTTAATTTAATTTTTTTTATTTTTAATTTTTTAATTAATTAATTTATTTTTAAGTTATTGTATTTTATTTTTATTATTTATTTATTTATTTATATTTATATTTTTGTTTTATTTTTATATTTTTTTGATTTATTTATTTATTTTATTTTATTTTTATTTTTAGTATTATTGATTTATTGATAATTTTTATTTGAATTTGAATTTGAATTTTTTTTTTTGTTTTTTTTAATTTTTATTTTATTTTATTTTATTTTTTTATATTTTTATTTTTATTTTGATTTCTATTTTATATTTTTATTTATTTTTATTTTTTGTATTTTTTAAATCTTACCTCTTTAGTAATATTATATTATTTGATTAATTATTATTATTATTATTATTATTTATTTGATTTGATTTCATATTTTATTTATTTGATTTTTTATTTTATTTATATAGAATTTATAATAAAAACATAATCAAAATTAAAATAAATAAATAATATTAATAATAATAATTTTCCTATTCTAGTCAAACTAGCCGTTTTTCCAACGGCTAGTTGGAGCTGTCCTATTCTACTTAAATTGGTTTCCTGATCAAATTTCTCATCTTGTCCTCATGATGAACCACACTAGCTGGTTCGAAACGCGTCGACACAAATTTCTCCTATGTGATTTTCACCGAAAAATCTTTTTACACATACTTTCATGTTTTTGACTTTGTTATAAAGTGTCTTGCCACTTTTAAAAGGAAATGGATACTATCTAATTACAAGGTGAAAGAATGTCTTAAAAATATTATAAACATATATTATACATGTTTTATATTAATTAATTTGGTTAAAGATTGGATTTTTTAAGGAGATGGATTTTTTATTTTAAAAGTGTAACATTTTCAACTTTTATTTTAAAAGTAGAGTCTTGTTTTTATTAAGAACGGAGACTGTAGCTAATGACATGGAGAAGTTGAGCAGAGCTAATTTTTCCCTATGGAAATCACAGATGGAAGATATACTGATTTTGAAAGATCAATATTTGCCGATTTAGGGTGTAACAAAGAAACCCTCATCGATGACAAACGAGGAATGGGATAAGCTAGATAAAAAGGCAATTGCAACAATCCGCCAATATCTAGCAAAGAATGTGTATTTCAATGTGTCCGGAGAAAAGACAGCAACGGGATTATGGAAGAAGCTCCATGATCTATATGAGAAGAACACGACATCAAACAAAGTGTTCTTGATGAAGAAGCTTTACAATCTCAAGATGAAGGAGGGTGCTTCAGTTGCTGAGCACTTGAATGAATTCAATATTATAACTAGTCAACTTGCCTCTATTAAAATAACTCTAGATGATGAAATTAGAGCTATTTTGTTAATGTGTTCTATGCGAGACAGTTGGGAAAATTTAATTGTGGCTATGAGTACTTCAGCACCTGCAGGGACCTTGAAGTTTGATGATGTCAGCAGTAGTTTAATGAATGAGGAGTTGCGACGCAAGTCAATTGTGGAAAACTAGGGAGGAGAAGCTCTAGCTCTAGCTGATCGTGGCAGAAGGATTGATCAACTCCGACAAGGGCGATCAAGATCGAGAGGCCGATCAAAAGCAAGGAGGGGCAGGATCATCTGCTTTCATTGTGGCAAACCCGGGCACATGAAGAAAGAATGTCGAGCCTTGAAGAAAGGACAAAAGGATCAAAGACCGGCCAATACAAATTACAAGTCATCCAACACAAATGAAGGCGAGACTACTGGTGTAGTCACAGATGGTGATGTGTTATTTACTGTTTCAGTAGAGGATGCATGTTTATATACATCTAGCAGTAGCTTTGATTGGATCCTTGACTCTGGGGCATCTCACCATGTAACCCCATGCAAAGATAGTTTTGTTGCATATAATCCTAGTGATTATGGTAGAGTGCATTTGGGGAATAATCACTTTTGCAGTATTGTTGGAGTGGGAGATGTTCAGATCAAGATGAAGAATGGACACGAAATATTGTTGAAACAGGTCAGGCATGTACCAGAAATGCGCATGAGTTTTATCTCTATGGGACAGCTGGATGATGAAGGCTATTCCATAAGCTTTGGAAAAGGAGGCTGGAAAATTAGCAAAGGAGAATTGGTCGTGGCCAAAGGACCCAAGACAGGTTCATTATATTCATTGAAGGCAATGGTATCAGATTTGGTTGCTGTCACAACAGAAGGAAATTCAGTAGATCTGTCGCCTAACCGTTTGGGTCACATGAGTGAGAAGGGTTTAAAAATCCTTGTTGGTAAAAATTTACTACCAGGTTTGAGATCCTACAATCTTGATCTTTGTGAACATTGTATATATGGTAGACAAAGAAGGGTCTCATTTCTTAGAGGTGGTCATGACAGAAAGAAAAATGTGTTAGAATTGATACACTCAGATGTGTTTGGACCAGTTAACATCAAGTCATTAGGAGGAGCATCATATTTTGTAACATTTATAGATGATGCATCCAGGAAGGTTTGGGCCTATCCCATGAAAAGTAAAAGTGAAGTGTTTGAAATATTTCATAAATTCCATGTTGCTGTTGAAAGAGAGACTAACAAATTTCTGAAGTGCCTAAGAACAGATAATGGTGGAGAATATTGCTCAAATGCATTCAAAGAATATTGTAACAGGTTTGGCATAAAGCATGAGAAGACTGTGCCTGGTACACCTCAACAGAATGGTGTTGCAGAATGAATGAATCACACCATTATGGAAAAAGTAAGGAGCATGTTGTCCAATTCCGGTTTGGACAAGCATTTTTGGGCAGAGGCTATGAGGACAACTTGCTACCTCATAAATAGATCTCCATCTACAGTCTTGGATAGAGGCATCCCTGAAGAAGTTTGGACTGGTAAGAAGTTGAATTATTCTCATTTGAAAATCTTTGGATGTGAAGCATTTGTACATATTCCAAAAGAAAATATAACTAAGCTAGATGATAAATCTATGAAATGAATTTTTCTCGGATATGCGGATGAAGAATTTGGTTATCGTCTATGGGATCCAGTCAAACATAAAATTATTAGAAGCAGGGATGTTATATTTAATGAGTCAGAAATCTTTAAGAGGAATGTAGGTGAGGTGAAAGTCAAGAAATTTATTGATAGGTTTGAAGAGCAGCATGAAAACATCCCACCAATGCAGGAAAATGGGCAGCAAATTCAAGAGCAGGAAGGACAACAAGAGGGAAGTGATGAACACCAAGAAGAAGGAATCTTGCAGGAACCTTTACAGGAGATTCAACCTAATGATGCACCTCCACAGTTGGTTCGCAAATCTTCTACGCCTCATAAGCCTTCACAAAGGTATCTTCCTTCAAACTATATCCTATTGACTGATGAAGATGAGCCTAGTTGTTTTCAAGAGGCTTGTAAAGTTGAGCACAGTAAAGAATGGAAGAAAGCAATGAAAGAAGAAATGAACTCTTTATTGGAAAATAAAACTTAGGAGTTGGTAAATCTCCCAAAAGGTAGAAAAGCTTTGCAAAATAAATGGGTATATAGAATTAAGCATGAAGGTGACGAAAAGAAGGAGAGGTATAAAGCAAGTTTGGTGGTGAAAGGATTCGCCCAAAAGGAAGGTATTGACTTCACCGAAATTTTCTCACCTGTTGTCAAAATGTAATCCATTAGAGTCATTCTTGGTCTTGTTGTTGTTTTAGACTTAGAATGTGAATAGTTAGATGTAAAAACGACTTTCCTTCATGGAGTATTAGAGGAAGAAATTTATATGAAGCAGCCAGAAGGATTCATAGAAAAAGGCAAAGAAGACCTTGTTTGTAGGTTAAAGAAGAGTCTCTATGGGTTGAAACAGGCACCTCGACAATGGTACAAGAAATTTGATTCATTCATGTTAGAACATGGTTTTCAGAGTTGAAAGCTGACCATTGTGTCTATATCAAAAGCTATGATAAAGGAAAATATCTCATATTGTTGTTATATGTGGATGACATGTTGATTGTTGGACATGATAAGAATATGATCAATAGGTTGAAGAAGGATTTGGGTAGCAAGTTTGCAATGAAGGATTTGGGTCCAGCACAACAGATATTGGGCATGAGGATCATGCGTGATAGGGAAAAAAAGAGGTTGTGGCTGTCACAAGAAAAGTATATCAAGAAGGTGCTTGATAGGTCTAATATGAAGGATGCCAATCCAGTTGGTACACCCCTTGCAGAACACTTCTAGTTGAGTACTGAGTTATGTCCCAGTGATGACAAGGAGAAGGAAGAAATGAACAAGGTTCCTTATGCTTTAGCAGTTGGCAGCTTGATGTATGCCATGGTATGCACATGACCAGACATTGCATATTCAGTGGGAGTTGTGAGCAGATTCCTTGCCAATCTAGGAAAAAAACATTGGCAAGCAGTAAAATGGATTTTCAGGTATCTTAAGGGTACTAGTCATTATTGCTTATGTTTTGGTAATAATGATAATGTGCTTGAAGGTTTTACAGATGCATATATGGCTAGGGATATCGATTCCAGAAAGTCCACTATAGGTTATTTTTACACATTTGCAGGTGCAACTGTATCTTGGGTGTCAAGGCTACAAAGGATAGTAGCTCTCTCTACAACAGAAGCAGAGTACATAGCTGCAACAGAGGCTTGCAAAGAAATGTTGTGGATGCAATGATTTCTAGGAGAGTTAGGAATCAAGCAAGACAAGTATGTGTTGTATTGTGATAGTCAGAGTGCTATTCACTTAGCGAAAAATCCAGCATTTCACTCAAAAACTAAGCACATTGACTTAAGGTACCATTGGATCCGACATGTGTTGGAGGAAGGGTAGTTATGTTTGGAAAAGATCCATACAGATAAGAACCCTGCTAATATGCTGACTAAGATTCTACCAAGAAGTAAGCATGAGTTAAGTAGAGGCATGATAGGTATCGGTGTGACTTGATTCAAGATTCTTCATTCAGCTTCAAGTGGGAGAATGTTAAATGTGAAGACGAATGTCAGCACCTAACCCAGCCGACCAATGTCGTCACTGACGGCGCTGAACCTAATGCACCGCACAGCTTGACAATGTATCCATATGTTTTTTCACATGTAGAATTATCTCTTCTCTGCTACTATAAATTGTATTCTTGCCTCTGCCTGAGCATCAAGGCAAGCAAGGCCTGTTCTCCTGTGTAATAGAAATTTGTTTTGTGTTGTTTTGCTTCTCCAATTTTGTCTCTGTCTTTCCTTTCTATTTTGATTCTCCATTCCGAAAATTTCTGCTGTGGTGCTCTAACCCCATCATAATGATTCACAACTCTCGCTGAAATTTAGAGATCCCAAAGGTTATTTTAAACCGGAATTTTAAAAAGAGAGAGTTTGGGAAACCAGAAAGCAGAAAATGAAAGAGGTTCTTTTAAACCGAAAAAAAAGAAAAGAAAATGATATCTTGTCAAACCAGAAAGCCATCAAAATACGGTAAACAAACTTATTTATGGAGGCTTGAAAACAGAGCATAGGGTTTTCCGATACTTCCATGCCCTATTTAGTTCAATGTCTTCACAAAAACTTGTTAAAAGGTTCAGCAATTCCACGCAGGAATTCTGAAACATTAAAACTTAAACGCCATTGAAGAATTCTGATGGAATTTCCATCTACTTCATAATTCAATCATTTTATTCCATCGCGTGTGCCTGATTTCGAAGTTCGAGCTTGCGAATGGAAGGCGGAAGCAGAGCCTGCACCAGCAAGAAAATCACAGTGAAGATTTGAATATTTTAAATTAAGCAATTAGGAACCAAAAAATAATGCTAATAAACTGTTACTGACCATATAAACAAAAGGAACTGATCTCCTGCCACTGCCAAATCATTTGACTTTGTTTTCCTTCACTAGCCTACAAAAAGAATTACGTCAGCACATCCATCTGCCCCAATCTTGAACCCTAAAAAGCTGAAAAACAAATTTATGAAAAATAAATATGAATATGTGGCATCCTCATACTTCCTTAGTGCTTTACTCGTATCAGGAGTGTCGCCACAGGCTTTTTGGATGCTTCTCTCGGAGCGAGTGGTTTGGTTGAGAAGAAATTTTTGGATAGCAATGCTCCGAAGCTTCAGTCGGCTTCCCACATCTTTCTTCTTCCTCTGCTTCGGTGCCTGTGCCTTCTCCTCAGGTAGACTCTCCATGCCTGCAAAACTCCAACAAAATCAACCGTTCATATTATACACACTTGAAATTTTATAGAACAGAGGGTTTGCTCTGGCATACCTCGGTCGACTAGAGGCAATGCGGCTGTGTACAGCGTCGTGTGACCGCAAATCGACATGTGCATGTGCATGTGCATGTGATTGTGATTTCAGACATGTACCAACTAGGAGGAAGTCTGTAACAGATTATCTAAGCAGGCCATAATTTGGCCTTAAAAATATGTATAGTTCTTTGAAAAATATGTATAGTTTTTTGAAAAATAGGCTTCAAATTTTTGGAAATCCAGGTTTAAATAACTGTTAAAGTATACAATTTTAGGTGCCCTATAGGTTTTTGTGGGGGTTGAATTTATTTTTACCTTCAAAATAAATATTGAAACACATCTAAATCAAGAGTTTGTGTAGTAAAATAAAAAACATTGGATTATGGTGAAAATGTTACAATAGAGGGGAATTGTGGCCTCGTTAGACAACTACCATTTGGACAAAATCAAATGAGATATTATGAAAAATAAAAAACATATGATGGGTAACCTTGCATAATCAAAGTGCCCTAGGGGCTTTTTAGGGCGCTGAATCCATATATATAGTAAAAAAATCAGTTTAAATAACAGAAATCTACATTTTACCTCAATTTGTTTCACCGGATTCCGGCACCTAAAACTCCAAAAAGTCGCACTAAAGACAACTCCTAATTTTTTTAATAAATTATTAGTTTTTTGAAAAGTTACAATATATTTTTGAGTTTAGTTTTTTTTTTGTGATTCAAGAAGTATCATGTCAATATTTCTAAATATTTTTTAGTTTACTTTGGAAGTTGGCTCATTATTTCTCAATGTCATGGATAGGCGATAGATAGGTGAAACACTATAGTAAAGATATAATATATAATGTAATTTTGTTTAGTAAATGAGAAAATAGTTTATTATTTTTTTACTGGATATATTTTTAGACCAAAGTTTAATTTTATGTTTGAAGAGTTAGTATCTTTAGAATTAGGGAGACTTTATCAAAGACCATTTCAAAAGAACAATATGGGTTCCTAAAAGGCTGATCCATTCATGATGTTATTGCTATAGCACAGGTAGTTTTACACTCCATGCACGAGGGGAAAAAGGAAGCTCTCATATTGAAAATTGATCTCCTTAAAGCATGCGACAGAGTTGACTGGTCATATATTCGTCTACTTCTGTTGAAGGCCGGTGCTCCCATGGGGGCCATTTGATGGATTATGGGTTGTATTTCTTCGGTTAGATATGCGGTTATTATTAATGGGAAGTCTACCTCTTTCTTCGGTGTTGAACGTGGTTTGCGGCAGTGTTGTGCCTTATCGCCCCTCATCTTCATCCTTCTCATGGACGGTTTCAATTTCCTTATGAAGATGGCAATGTGTGTTGGATACATTGTTGGTTTCTTCTTTTCTAAATCTGTGAGTATCTCCCACTCCTTATTTGTTGATGATATGCTTATTTTCGGGAAACTTGTTAGAAATAATTGGTTTTACATACACTTTTTTCTCATCCGATTTGCTACTGCCACTGGTTTATGTATCAACAAGGAAAAATATTTTCTCATTTATGATTTTGGGCATGGGGGAGAAATCTCCTTTATTGCTGATTTTCTTGGGGTGCAAACAAGACAGGGATCAGATGGTTTTCTTTATCTTGGATTTAGAATCAAACCATGTTTTTATAAGATTAAAGACTGGATTTGGCTGGTTGAGAAAGTCACACACAAAATCTCGAGATGGACCCATAAGTGGTTATCTCTTGGTGGCCGATTTATTATGATCCAGGCAGTTCTGGCCTAGCTCATTGTTTACTGGGGTCATCTCTACTACATTCCGGAGAGTATCATTTCTCAGATCAATGTTTTCATAGCTTGTTTTTATGGGGTGGGACTAATATGAAAAATAATTATCACCTTTATAACATGGAGATATCATTCTGCCCGAAGAATCTGGGAGGGTGGGGCATTCTTAACACTCGAGCTTTCAATTCGGCTCTGCTCCTTAACCTGTGGCGTGCAATTCACAACAAAGGGATCTGGTCGGATATCATTTCATGCAAATATATTTCGGATGACCCTATGCGCTTAATTTACTGTCAACAATTTATATTTCCACGCTCTATGTCGGCTATATGGATTGGATTCAAAAATATCATACATATCCTTGTTGGGTGTCTGGCATGGAGCTTTGGTAATAGACATACGATTCTTCTGAGAAGGGATAAAATCTGTGGCTTGTTAGATGTTCCGGTCATCAGTAACCAGTTGTTACATAAATTACTACACAGGGGTATCTATTATCTGTCTCAGGTGATACTTTTTTGGGAATATAGTGCGTCTGTGATCAAATCGGCCTCCCAGATGGGCCTATCAGGACGGGATGTTGAAGAATGGTCGAATTACAGAATGCATATTCAGACTGCCGATTTATCCCTCTGTAATGATGGGGACAAAATAGTTTGGGTTGGAAACATGAAGAATGATGCTCTAGTGGTTAAAAACATATACTCCTATATTAATCTTTTTGATATTATGGACTACACTTCTACTGGATTTGAGAAGTTCTGGCATAAGAAGATTCTGACTAAAATCCTTCTTTTTGGTTGGCTCGTATGGAAGGAGAATATTCTAACATGGGATGGTCTCAAGAGATAGGGAATGCATGGACCTGGTAGATGTGTTTTCTGCCTTAACTATGATGAATCGACAGATCACTTATTTTTTAAATGTCCGAGGGTGGCTCACATTTCGCTCCTGTTCAGTAAATATCTTATCAGGCCATCATGGTCTCCTAATAACTTTATGTATGCGGCTCTTCGTTGGGATCAGGTGAGGGGGAAATTTCAATCATTGTCTTTCTTCTTCATATGGGAAATTTGGCGGGCCAGAAACCAGTTCATATTTGATAGTATTCCTATTATAATTCCTCATATCTATAATGTTATTTTGAGTTGGATTAGCAACAGGGTTCCTACTATGGATCTTTTTATTGATGGATCCAGAAGGATTGGACCCCATCCTATCTCCCTTCTAACTATTTTCTTTGATGGTGCATGTTTGTACGGGATCATGAGATGTGGAGCTTGGATCAAGTTATCACAAACTAAGAGGATCCATATTTGTTGGAATGGAGGTAGGGGCACAAACAACTTGGTGGAACTAATGGCTCTTTGGTGTGGTTTACTGGGTGCTTGTAATCTGGGACTAGATCGGATATTCATCTATGGCGATTCTAAGTTTATTATTGAGGCCATTCTCGGTCACTCCTCCCCTTCCTCTATGGCTTCTCATGGATGGTTCAAGAGGACTAGATACTTGTGGGCGAAATTGAACTACCCTCCATTGCTACATATATATAGGGAAAACAACACCAGGGCAGATGTTTTATCAAAAAAATTATTGGGTATGGTTTATGGTATATTGCAGGTGGCACACTACAGAGACATTATTATAGTTTGGACAAATAACATTCCCATCCCATGATTATATGCTTTTCGAATACGCTGGATTAGATGTCAAGCGAGCCTGTTTGTTTTTTGTTTTTTTCCACAACAACCATGCCTTCTTCATTTTATTTCTTCTTTCTCTCAACTGAAAGTGAGCCCGTTAATATTTTGGAATAGAGTGGGTTGCGGGTGCTGAAGGATCTCTCCTACAAGTGAGCCAAACTAACCCTGATGTTGCTGCGGTGGATTCCTTCTATGTAGTACTTGAATTGTCTAAATGTGCACCTTTTTGCGTGGCTGGACAATATTATTTTGATGTTTATTTGATATTTTACAGGTCCTGTCCATGATATCCTGGTCTTTTATCTCTTCATTTTTTCATATGGAGGACTTTTTATATAATTTTTTCAGTTGTTTGCTAGGAGATATAGGTGTTATATGTAAAGGGTATGGGTTGTCGGATTACATACTTTTCCTTTCTTATGGCCAATGTTGATTTATCTTTAGAGAAGTGCTCTACTCAACACTTCTTACACTGTATGATGTATTGTTTTGTCTATATATATAAAACTGCGTTTTTTTCCTTCTTTAAAAAATAAGTCAAGATGTTCCATATGATGGATCTAGAATTACTATATCAAAGATATAATATAAAAAATGTAATTTTGTTTAGTAACTGAGAAAATAGTTTATTGTTTTTTTATTGAGTTTTATTTTTTAAAATAAAGTTCAATTTTGGGTTTGAACCGTGAGCATCTCTAAAAGAAAGTCCACTCTCACAACTAAATCAAGATATTTCGATTTTTGATAAATTATTAATATTAAGTTGTAAATTGCGAAAATTTATCATAATTTTTTCAAAATTATATAATATAATTTTATTAAAAAAATATAATTTTAAAATATGTATATTTTCCATTTTATGATGGAAACAACTTTATCTTATTCATATCTGTAGAGGAGAAAAAAATTAGCATAAGAGAAATGTTTAATTTCATTTTTTCTTGAGTATTTTGAGATGAAAAGTTAATTTTTTATTTTTTATTATTATTTTATTTTAATTTAATATAAATTGATTAAATTGTATTAATAAGTGTTTTTTTTAATAGAACTTTTATAATTTTAATTTAATTAATAGTTATATGGTAAGAATTTAACTATTTGAAATATTTTTAGTAATAATTATAAATATAAGATTGAGATTTATTTCAAAGTAATTATCTTTTTTTAAGTTTCAATTTAATTAAAAAAATGTTATAAAATTAGATTAAATTAAATTATACTTAAAGTAATTCTATTAAGAAATAAGATATGATTTTTTGGGCATGTGGTATTGATAAGCAATGGTATTGGCCCATGGTAATGTAACAAAGTCTGTTCAAAATTTAAGAATCTCTATGGTAAAGTGGGAGTATATCTCCATGGTTAAGAATCTTGTTACATGTTTTTTTTAATGTATGTATATTTAACTCATATATTACTTGTTTTAATAATTAATAATAATAATAATTTAAAATAAAAGTTAATTCAATGATATTTTAAATTTTGACCGTGTGAGATGCATCATGAGCTAAGTGTTTTGATACCTATCAACCAACCATTTAATTTATAGGGATTATCTAGTGATAATCTATGTAGATTCTCTTTTATGGCATGTATTATGTACCAACAACTTACTAGGAATTTATGACTTAGATTCCACAAAGGTGGGCTAATCTAGGTCAAACCCATGTTCAAACCTAGTTGTTGCCACTATAACACCAAAACACCATCGAAGTTACCTACAGTGCAGCTGAATGTGATTTCATACATGTACCACAAAAGAGGAAGTATATAACCATTATCATCAAACCAATTTGTCTCAAACATGTAAGAGGGATTGATGGATCTAGCCCTTTTTAAACCCCGCAATTAATCAATAGTTAAGTTATGATTAATATGGTGATTGCAATTATCAGGCTCTCGGTGATTTGGTGGTTGATATTTTTTATTGTTCGATTAATTACTGGTACTTGTGGTTGGTGTGAGGGGGACACCTATCCCGTCCTCAGAATTCACTATCCCGCCCTTAGCTTATGTGCCTAAACTCTGTTCACTGGGGTCTGTTTGCAATCTTTAACCATAGCTCTACTCTGATAGCTGGGTTTTGTTGGTGTAATGGCTCTGTTTATATTTCTCACTCTGTTAATGAGCTCGAGGGTTTTGAGACTTGGTTCTCTATCATCTGCAAATGGGCTCCTCCGCCCTGAAGGTTTTGTGGGTGCTATTTGTGGTTGCTATCTCCTAAATGCATTTGTTCCTGTACTGTTTTATCCTCTCGCCGTGTGTGCACTGCTATTTAATTGGTTATTTGACTGGGGTATGTTAGGTCACAGCCATCAGGGGACTCGACATTTGACCTCAACTCGTTGGCTACACAGTGGTAAGTCCTCTTTCTCTGCTTTAGCTATTCAGTTGGTTTTTTCTGGTTATGCTAAGGGACTTTCTCCTTTGTGAGCAGGGTCCCCTTGTTGGTTGGCGATCGATCAAATCCTTCCTCCAATTCGACACTGCTCTTCTGGTAAGCATAGGCTTACAAACCCTCACCGTTCATTTCTCTGTCTCAGGGTTTTAATCTTCTCACAATTCTAACATTGGGGTGTTGTCCTTGCAGGTGATTTATTGGGCACTCCAAGTGTGGACTTCGGTTCTGCTGTTGCTGGCCCAAATGGGTAGGGTCTTTTCCTGTAGTCACTTACTAACAGTTAGGGTTTTAAGGGTATGAGCCTTGACTCCCCTGTCAGTCGTCTTCTGTGTTTTTTTCTCTGTCAGTAGTTTGGTATGGGTACTCTTTTGTCTATAAGTGGTTTGGACCTGTATGTGGTCGTGGCTCTTAACTTACCAGTCAGGGTTATTAGACTCAGGTTTTGGTATTCGCCACTGGTTTTTAGGGTTTCAATACAGGGGTTTCGAACCCGGTTCCTTAGTCAAACATGTAATGTATTTGGTTATATCTTTGGACAGCAACGATTTTGATATTTGTATAAAATTACTTGGATAATGCTCGAAAGGAAAGTATATTGTTTCAGTTTGAATGATATCTATGATTAATGCGTTCTCTTCGCTATAATGGAATTATTTCGTTGTGAAACCCTCCGTCTACTCTCGTGATTTTCTTTGCCACAATGCTCAACGTATTTATATGACCATAGATCTCTGTCATTAATGAATGTCTAGGCACTTGTCTATAGCCTCGTTCATATGTTTGATGTAGTCACTCCCACCTACTCTCGGCTTCGTTAATTATGATGTTTCTTAAATTCCTGTAAAAAAATATTATTCTGCCAGTTCTTTCCACTGTTTATAAATGCATTCAATTTATTATGAAACAGAAAGAAATTGTATTTAGCTGCGAATCGATTCAGATGATTTTTCAAAATCTCTTGTATGATTTTATTCATTTTTCTGCTATGATGGAATCCCCCCTACAATTGTCTCATTTTTCCCTTTTTGTATGATTTGTTGAATAGTTTTAGAAACTGTCAACAGTTACATGTAGTTACATTGGATAATTGTTAATTCACATTCACCTAAATTCTGTACTTAATTTAAAATAGTAACTAAAAATAAATCATAATGAAATTAAAACATAACTTGCCATTAAGTCCTAAATGCTAGAAAATAAGGAAATTTAAAGAAAACTCAGGTACAATAACTTGTAAACTTGTCAACCTATAACCTATGAGACAAACACTTGCATTTTTGTTCACCCTGAGCTGGATGCTCCTGCATCAGGCTCCCGGGGTAACAAAAATTCATGGCTCCGTTCCATGAGCTCCTCAACAGAATATCCGGCACGTTGTATCTATGCCGCGTCAAGCCACGAACTGTCCTCAATGGGACGATTCTTCCACTTGACAAGGTACTGAAGGTACTTGATTTTTTGAGTTCGCTTGGCCACCTATGTGTCGAGAATTCTCTCAATCTCAAAGGGCTGAGCCGAAGGCATTTGCCTCATCCAAGAACTACTTGTCGTCTGGGTGTCCCATTTTGGCCATGCTGAATTGTCCTCTTCAGGACTGGCAGTGTATGGAAACAGATCTACCACATTGAAGATAGGTGATATGCCTATTCCTAGGGGCAGCTGTAATTCATAGGCATTCACGGAGAATTTATGCAAAATTTTGCAAGGGCCAATTTTTTTAAACTTCAATTTGTTGTACTCACCCTTAGGGAACCTTTATCTGCGTAAATGTGTGAGAACGTCATCTCCCACATTAAGCTATACCTCCTGCCATTTTAGATCTGCTTGTTGTTTATACCTTTGACTGCTGTCCTACAACTTAGATTTTACCTATTCATGTAGGTCATTCATTGTTTTGGAAAAATCTTCCCCGTCAGCACTCCTTTCCAATTTTCTAGATCCTGTAACTCATGCACTCCGCGAGGATGCATGAAATACAAGATCTGAAAAGGAATGTATCCTGTGCTTCAATTTGGCGAATCGTTCTAAGCGAATTCCACCTGGGCATGTACACGATCCCACATTCGTGAATTTTCTCCAATCAAGCGCCGTAGCAGGTTTCCCAAGATCCTATTCACCACCTTCGTCTTCCCATTAGTCTGTGGGTGATAAGCGAAGCTGAAGTTCAATCGTGTGTCCAAATTCTTCCACAGGGTGCGCTAGAAATGTCCTATGAACTTCACATCCCTGTCGGAAACGATGGACTTAGGCAAACCGTGTAGTCTAACAATATTCGTGAAAAACAAATGTGCTACGTGAGTGGCATCACTGGTTTTTCTACAAGGAATGAAATGTGCCATTTTTGAGAACCGGTCCACTACCACCTTCACAGAGTCATAACCTTGCTATGCTCTTGGCAAACCCAAGAAAAAGTCCAAGCTGACTGAATCCCACGGTCTACTTGGAATAGGCAGTGGTGTGTAGAGTCCTGTATTCTGACTATGTCCTTTCACCAACTGACAAAATTTACACTTGGTTACAAATCGCTGCACATCCCTTTGCATCTTCAACCAGTAATAAAAGTGACTAAGCTAATCTAAGGTCTTATCAATGTCGAAATGTTCGGCAAGACCTCTGTTGTGCTTCTCCCGGATGATGCTCTACCTCATTGAACAGTCGGGAATACATAGCTGTCCTCCTTTAAACAACAGTTTCTCCTGTAAGTTATAGTCTAACCATGGACTATTATTCCTCAACAAAGGATTCTAGAAGGCTTCATAAGCCTCCTTGAAATCCACATCTGTCTGATATAAGTCTTTCAGGTGTTCAAAACCCAGCACTTGTATCGTGCTCTCCTGCAAGAGAAAATATCTCCTACTCAATGCATCTGCTACATTGTTGGCTTGTCCACTAATATGCTTCAATACAAACGTGAAGCTCTGCAAGTACTCAACCCACTTTGCATGCTTTTGGTTCAGCTTATGCTGCTGCATAACGTACTGCAATGCAGAATTATCAGAAAACAAAACAAATTCATTACCCAGCGAATAGTTTCTCCAATGCTTCAATGCTTGGACGACAGCATAGAAGTCCTTGTCATAAGACGAGTACTTCTACCTGCTTTCATTCAAATTTTCACTGAAATAAGTGACAGTTTTGTCTTCTTGGCTGAGTACGACCCCAATGGTTGTACCACTGACATCACAACGAACTTGGAACAGTTTGTTAAAATCAGGAAACCTCAAAATCGGTCTTTAAGTGAACTTCTTCTTCAAGATATGGAAGCTTTTTTCTGCCGCTTTAGTCCAACAGAAAGGCCGACTTGCCTTTTTTTATTGTGTCCAGCATAGGTGCACAGATCTCACTAAAATTCCTTATGAAATTACGATAGAAACTTTTTAACCCATGAAAACTACGAACCTCAAACAGGCTCTTTGGGGATGGCCAGCTAACGATAGCTGCAACTTTCTCTGGGTCCATTTTCAACTCATTTTTTGCAATCAAAAAGCCCAAATAAACTAATTCCCTCTGAAAAAGAACAAGTTTTCAAATTTATCAGCAACTTGTTTTGC
The DNA here is from genome assembly GCA_034641835.2 of Pinus albicaulis. Lineage (NCBI taxonomy): Eukaryota > Viridiplantae > Streptophyta > Pinopsida > Pinales > Pinaceae > Pinus > Pinus albicaulis. Next base: position 557,485,146 of record CM076572.1, read on the forward strand.
TGCAATTTCTCCAGCACACTCCGAACATGTCGAAAATTTTCTTCTTTAGTCTTGCTGAAAATCAATATATCATCAAGATATACAATCACAAACTTCCCAATGAACTCTTTCAACATTTCGTTCATCAAGCGCATAAAGGTACTAGGGGCGTTACTTAACCCGAATGGCATCACCAGCCACTCATAAAGTCCTTCATTAGTTTTGAAAGCTGTTTTCCATTCGTCCCCCTCTCTGATTCAAATCTGGTGGTATCCACTCTTCAGATCGATTTTCGAGAAATATGCTGCTCCACTTAAGCAGTCCATCATGTCATCCATTCGTGGCAATGGGAACCTGTACCTGATGGTAATCTTATTGATGGCTCTCGAATCTGTGCACATTCGCCACTCTCCTCCTTTCTTGGGAGCTAAAACTGTCGGAACTGCACAGGGACTTAAACTCTCCCTTATCAACCCCTTATCCAAAAATTCCTGTACCTATTTTCTGATCTCCTCATTGTCCTTAGGACTCATTTGGTACGCTTCCTTGTTTGGTAAACTAGCTCCGGGTATAAATTCTATGTGATGACTGATACTTCTCTTAGGAGGCAATTTATCTGGAAAATCATCCACTACAATGTCGCTGAACTCCTGCATCATGTCCTAAATTTCTTCAGGCAAATCTGCAATTTCAGTGTGTAACAAAAATGTTTTTGGCCTCCTTCCAACAACATATTTTATCTCGTTGTCTTCGATCTGTTTCAAAAATTCCTTTCCTCCCACCAGCAATGCTTTGACTCCACTAGTTTCTATTGTCTCTTCCTCCTTGATGGGTACAAGTGTGTGCTTAATCCCATCCTTGACAAACTTGTAACAATTTTTCTTTCCATCATGCACTACCTTTCTGTCATACGACCATGGTCTTCCTAGCAGTGTGTGACACACGTCCATAGGCATAATATCACAAACAACCTTATCCTAGTATTTGCCAATATGGAACTCAACCTCACATTGTTCATCAATTAACAGTTGATGTCCTTTCTGTAACCACAACACCTTGTAAGGAGTGGGGTGCTTCAACCTTTTCAATCCCAACTTCTCCACCATCTCCGTGGCAACTAGATTATCCGTGCTCCCATTGTCGATAATCAGCTTGCAACATTTTCCGTGTGACTTACAAAATTTCCGGAATAATGCCTTCCTTTGAGTTGGGCCAGCTGTCTCCTTTGCTAGTTTCAGCAGTACCTTATTCAAAACTAAGGCCTCCCCAATCTCCGGCACATTCTCTACCTCTTGGGGTGGTGCCTCTGTGTCCTCTGTCTGAGCAACATATGCTCCTCTTGTTCCAACCTGTTCTCCTTCAGGAGACTCATAGGACTTGTGCCCCCACTTGTGGCACCTGTAACACTGGATAGCAGCTCCTATGCCTCTGCCACTACCTCTTTCGTGCTGGTATGCCTTTCCTCCCCTAGTGCTACTTTCCTTCTTTGCTGTACCTGAAGCCTTCAAGCTGCTACCTTCATCGTTGGGGTTGACAGCTCTACCTCTACCAAAGGTTCGTCCTTTCCCTCTGCCAGATCCTCCTCCTTTTATGGTATTCTGTTTCCTATTTATCTTCTCCTATGCCTTCAAGGCAGTCTAATAAGCCTCATCTATGGTTCTAGGTGAAAGAATACTTATCTCATCCAATATTTCCAGCCTTAAACCATTTACAAATCTCGTTGTTTTTTTTGGGCTGTCCTCCACGTAACCTGCTCTCAAGTTCACCTGATAGAATTCTTCAGTGTACTCCTTTATAGTCACTCCCTTATGTTTCAGATTCTGTACCTGCCTGTACATAGCAATCTGATAATCTTTGGGTAAAAATTTACCCTTCAACTTGGCTTCCATCCTGGTCCATTTTTTGATAGGCTACTTATTCAACCTTTACCTCTCTGCTTGTACACTTTCCCACCATAAGGCTGCATGCCATTTCAACTTGGTGGCAGTGAATTTAACTCTCTTATCTTCGCGGATCTCCTCATACTCAAAATACTTATTCAGCTCACTGAGCCAATCCAGCAATACCTCTACTGACAAACTTCCATCATAATTCGAAATCTCAAGCTTTGGCTTACTATTAACCAGTAAGACTAATTTCAACAACCTGATCTCAGGTCCTTCCTCATCTGATCCATCTGTTGTCGCTGCAGCTTTCTCATCACTATCATCTCCTCCATCAGGATCCCTTCTTCTTCCTACTTCTACTGCCGCCAAACGGGCATTTAGGATCCTAATATCCTCTCTCAGTCCTTCATCTTCTTCTCTCCAAATAGCTCTCCCACGTCCTCGCCTTCCAACTTCCATTTCGATAAATAAAAAACTCAAACCTTGCTCTGATACCAAACATGATGGGTCCAGCCCTTTTTAAACCCCTCGATTAATCAATAGTTAAGTTATGATTAATATGGTGATTGCAATTATCAAGCTCTCGGTGACTTGGTGGTTGATATTTTTTATTGTTCAATTAATTACTAGTACTTGTGGTTGGTGTGAGGGGGACACCTATCCCATCCTCGGAATTCACTATCCTTCCCTTAGCTTATGCGCCTAACCTCTATTCACTGGGCTCTATTTGCAATCTTTAACCACAGCTCTGCTCTGCTTGTTGAGTTCTGTTGGTGTAATGGCTCTGTTTATATTTCTTGCTCCATCAATGAGCTCGAGGGTTTCGAGACTTAGTTCTCTATCATCTGCAAATGGGCTCCTGTGCCCTGAAGGTTTTGTGGGTGCTATTCGTGGTTGCTATCTCCTGAATGCATTTTCTCCTGTATTGTTTCATCCTCTCGCAGTGTGTGCTCTGTTGTTTAACTAGTTATTGGACTGGGGTATGTTAGGTCGCAGCCATCAGGGGACTTGGCATTCGACCTCAACTCGTCGACTACACAGTGGTAAGTCCTCATTCTCTGCTTTAGCTATTCAGTTGGTTTTTTTTGGTTATGCTAAGGGACTTGCTCCTTTGTGAGGAGGGTTCCCTTGCAGGTGATTTTTTGGGCACTTTAGGTTTGGACTTCAGTTCTGTTGTTGCTGGCCCAAACGGGTAGGGTCTTTTCCTATAGTCACTTACTAGCAATTAGGGTTTTAAGGGTATGAGCCTCGACTCCCCCGTCAGTCGTCTTCTGTGTTTATTTATTTGTTAGTAGTTTGGTATAGGTACTCTTCTATCTGTAAGTGGTTTGGACCTGTATGCAGTCGCGGCTCTTAACTTTCCATTCAGGGTTCTTAGACTCAAGTTTTGGTATTCGCCACTAGTTTGTAGGGTTTCAATACTGGGGTTTCGAACCCGATTCCTTAGTCAAACATGCAATGTATTTGGTTATAACTTTGGACTGCAATGACTTGGATATTTGTATAAAATTACTTGGATAATTCTCGAAAGGAAAGTATATTGTTTCAGTTTGAATGATACCTGTGATTAATGCGTTCTCTTTTCTATAATGGAATTATTTCATTGTGAAACCCTCCGTCTACTCTGGTGATTTTCTTTACCACAATGCTTAGTGTATTTCTATGACTGTAGATCTCTGTCGTTAATGAATGTCTCGGAACTTGTCTGTAGCCTCATTCATATGTTTGATGTAGTCACTCCCACCTGCTCTCAGCTTCGTTAATTTTGTTGTTTCTTAAATGCCTGTAAAAAAAATTATTCTGCTAGTTCTTGCCACTGTTTGTAAATGCATTAAATTTATTATGAAAAATAAAGAAATTGTATTTAGCTGTGAATGGATTCAGATGATTTTTCAAAATCTCTTGTATGATTTTATTCGTTTTTCTACTATGATGGAATCCCCCCAACAAATGTCTCATTTTTCCCTTTTTGTATGATTTGTTGAATAGTTTTAGAAATTGTCAATAGTTACATGTAGTTACATTGGATAACTATTAATTCCCATTCACCTAAATTCTATACTTAATTTAAAAAAGTAACTAAAAAGAAATTATAATGAAATTAAAACATAACTTTCCGTTAAGTCCTAAATGCTAGAAACTAAGGCAATTTAAAGAAAACTAAGCTACAATGACCTGTAAACCTGTCAGCCTGTAACCCGTGAGAAAAACACTTGCATTTTTGTTCACCCTGAGTTGGATGCTCCTGCATCAGGCTCCCAGGGTAACAAAAATTCATGGCTCCATTCCATGAACTCCTCAACATAATATCCTGTACACTGTATCTGTGCTGCGTCAAGCCACAAACTCTCCTCAGTGGGATGGTTCTTCCACTTAACAAGGTACTGAAGGTACTCATTTCTGCGAGTTCGCTTGGTCACCTATGTGTCAAGAATTCTCTTGATCTCAAGGGGCTGAGCCAAAGGCAATTGCCTCATCCAAGAACTACTTACCGTCTGGTGTCCTATTCTAGCCATACCAAACTGTCGTCTTGAGGACTGGCAGTGTATGGAAATAGATCTGCCATGTTGAAGATAGGCGATATGCCTATTCATGGGGGCAGCTGTAATTCATAGGCATTCACAGAGAATTTACGCAAAATTTTGCAAGGGCCAATTTTTTTAAACTTCAATTTGTTGTACTCACCCTTAGGGAACCTTTCTATGCGTAAATGTGCGAGAATGTCATCTACCACATTAAACTGTACCTCCCGTAGTTTTATATCTGCTTGCTATTTATACCTTTGACTGTTGTCCTGCAACTTAGATTTTACCTGCTCATGTAGATCATTCATTTCTTTGGCGAAATCTTCCCCATCAGCACTCCTTCTTTCCAACTATCCCAGATCCCATAACTCATGCACTCCGTGAGGATGCATTCATACAAGATCTGAAAAGGACTGTATCCTGTGCTTCGATTCGGCGAATTGTTGTAATCGAATTCCACCTGGGCAAGTGCATGATCCCACATTCGTGAATTTTCTCCAATCAAGCTCCATAGTAGGTTTCCCAAGCTCCTGTTCACCACCTTCGTATGCGCATCAGTCTGTGGGTGATAAGTGAAGCTAAAGTTCAACCATGTGTCCAACTTCTTCCACAGGGTGCGCCAAAAATGTCATGTGAACTTCACATCCCTGTCAGAAACAATGGACTTACGAAAACCGTGTAGTCTGATAATCTCCGTGCATGTGAACGTGATTTCACACATACCACAAAATTTGAAGTATATAACCATTACGATCAAACCAATTTTTCTCAAACTAGTAGGAGGGATTATGGAAGTAACCAATTATCTAGATATAGTCATTCATACTTAAAAAATAAATTACAAAATAGGTGCATGTGATTTCAGACATGTGCCACCCAAGAGGAAGTATGTAACAGAGTATCTAAGTAGGCCATAATTTGGCCCTAAAAATATGCATAGTTCTTTGAAAAATAAGCTTGAAATTTTTGGAAATCCAGGTTATAATTGTCAAACTATAGAATTTTAGGTGTCCTATGGGTTTTTGCTGGCATTGAAATCTATTTTTACCTTCAAAATCAATATTTAAACACTTCTAAATCAAGAGTTTTCATAATAAAATAAAAAACATTGGATTATGGTGAAAATGTTACAGTAGGGGGGGGATTGTGGCCTTGTTAGACAACTACCATTTGGATAAAATCAAAGGAGATATTATGAAAAAATAAAAAACATATGAGTAAAGCAAAGGATGACATGAGTGAGTTTCTCAAAGAAAAAATTTAAGAAACTACATAATATGTGCATGTGAATGTGATCTCAAACATATACCACAAAAGAGGAAGTATATGACCATTATGAGCAAACCAATTTGTGTCAAGAAAATTAGTAAAATCCACTTCCATGATGCTCCAAAATAGGTGTATCTCGGTATGATTTCAGGCACATCCACACCACACATGCCACAAGAGAGGAATTACATAATCATTGTGATAAAACTAACTTGTGTCAAATTTACATGAAATATTATATGAAAAAAAAGAAGTAAATAAGTAAAAGACAATTCCAAGATGCTATAAAAATAAATGTATCCCATTTTTTATTTCACTTGCACACACAATATGTGCCAAAAAGAAGTGTTATATAATAATTATGATCAAACCATTGTGTCATAGGGAGGAATATGGAGGAAAAAAGAGGGAATATGGAGGAGAAAAAGAAGTAAATAAGTAAAAGAAAAGGACAAAAGGCCACAATTTTTCAAACCGAACACTCTACCATTAATTAAGATTTAAGTACATAATAAATGCACAAACATCAATGGTTTTGATTTCAATTTGTTCTTTAACATTGATTTAAGGAACAAATTATGGGAAAGGTTGAAAATACCTAAGATGGTAGTATTTTTGCTAAAACATTTATAATGGTAGTAATGTTGCTAGAACCTAGGGTGAGAGGCATGCACAAGAAAAATATTGCATAAAAACAAATTACGTCTAAAAATTGGTGGAAAAAGATCGAATAAATACATAAATCACTCATAACAAGTTGTTTAGAAGGAAAAAACATCATCCTTAAGAAATATTATGAGTTAAAACACAATTATACCTAATAGAATTAGATATAGAGGAGCATTAAATTTATTGGAAAAGAAACTATGCATTAATATGCCTTTTATTAAATCAACCAATATAAGTTAAAAGAGATGAAAAGAACGTCAAATAAATTTTATTAGAAAGTGATATGAATTACAAAATGTAAAAGAAGATAATAACCGATAATTCATATAAAATAAAAAATAAAAAATATAATGAAAACAATATAATAAAAATAAATAACAATCTTATTTTAACAATAATAAAAAATAAAAAATAAAAAATAATATTTCAAAATAATTTAGCAAAAAATGATGATAGTTTATTGGGCCGAGAGACCCTCTACAACATAATATGGGAGAGATGTCTACTATACAATATGGGAGAGATGATGTCATGTAACGTTATATTTATAAAAGTAAAAAAAATTATTTACTTGAGGAAAAAATGTATTTTCTTCAATATTTAATATGGAGTAAAAAAAATAACTTATTTTTTACTACTAGGAAAGATGTATTTTCTTCACTACTTAATATGGAGATGAAAGGAAATAATATTATTGATATTACATGATGTGTAATTTATTCTAATTTCATGTGATATTAAAACAAAAGTACCTTAATAACAAAAAAATATTTTAGTGTCAACCATAAGTGAAATATTTCAAATATTAAATAACATAATTTTAATAATTTTAATTAAAAAAATTCTTATATTTTCACTTTCCATAACTAGGGAGATGTGCAATTTATTTCAATAAGCTGGTTGAGTACAATATTTTAACATGAAACTTATTTAAAGAGAGAAAGATTGAGAGAATTCTTATTCCATTAATAACTACTTTTCTAATTCAATGTATGACACATATTTGTTGTATGACACATATTTGTAATTCCTTTAATGCTTAATATGGATTTGATATCTAATATTTTAGAAAATATTAATAATAAAAATAATTAAATGTATGCATATAGGAAAAAAATATGAGGGGCATGTTTTAAGTTTTTAATGTGGAGAACATGAATTATAAATAAAATATTTCAATGTCAACTATGTATGACACATATTTGTTGTATGACACATATTTGTAATTCCTTTAATGCTTAATATGGATTTGATATCTAATATTTTAGAAAATATTAATAATAAAAATAATTAAATGTATGCATATAGGAAAAAAATATGAGGGGCATGTTTTAAGTTTTTAATGTGGAGAACATGAATTATAAATAAAATATTTCAATGTCAATTAAATATATATTATAGCATCATAGATCCATCTTAATTATGAATCTACAAGTGCCCAGACAGATCAAATCTCTTTTCACTCTAAAAGATATTTGAATCTCAAGAAATTTGATCCCTCTAAACACTTGGTACCTCCAGAGTTAAGATGGATCTAGGCTCATTTAAGAAAATTATACTAACATCAAAAAGAAATTTGATAATAAAATCAATATATATATATATATAGATATAGATATAGATATAGATATAGATATAGATATAGATATAGATATAGATATAGATATATATATATATATATATATATATATATATATATATATATATATATATATATATATATATATATATATATATATATATTCACATTAAAAAAGGGTTTGTTATTCTCACATTAATTCATTGTTTTTTAAATGAATCCAGAGCAAGGCCAGTTTTTCTTAGGGTTAAAGAGTCGAGTCTAAGTGAAGTCTCCACAACGAACCATGACCATATTCACGGGGGACCTTCCACCCCCCCTTCTCCTCCACTACCACCTAATCTAGCCTTCCAAGATTTGGTCAATGTAGCCCCAAAAGTCAAATTTCCAAAACCCTCACGTTTTGTGAAGAATATGGACCTATTCCAAAGATCCAAGTATGCTCAAATAAATCCCCAAGTATGCCATTATGCTTGCTTGAAAAGGACCATATTGGTCAGTTCATGGGGATCTATCCTTCCCCAAGAACATTGAACTAGTGGGGGGAGAAAAATTGGAAACCACTTATCAAATGCTAGATCTCGACCTCTTTCTGTAGAAGAGGATTCTTCTCATTCTCATTTGAAAGGAAAGAATACCAAGATTTAATATTTAAAGGTGGCCCATTCCTCATGGGCACCCATTGGCTATATTTGGATAGATGGAATCCTTATTTTAATTTATAAAATGATGTCCCGACAATGGTACAACCTAGGTGAAGTTCCCTCACATTACCCTCCATTGTTGGAACAAATAATCCTTTAGAAACATTTGGAACATGCTCGGAAATACATAGACAAAGTTGAATTGAAGGGATACATGTGTGCATGTGGTCGAATATACGTGGAAATTGATCTGGAGAAGGGTTTGTCAGAAGAAGTACAATTTACCCTTGACAACTAGACCTTTATCCAGCTAGTGGACTATGACCAACTACCTTTTAAATGCAAGAATTACCATTATTATGGTCATTTTTCAAAAAAATTCCCAAAAGGAGTGGACGGGGAAAAACAATAAGAAGAGGGAGACCAATGGCAAGCCCAAAAAAGAGGAAGAGGAATGAAAAAATATGGATAGAAACGTATGCAAGGTGCCTAAGGAATACAAATCCCCCACCCCCTCATCGCCCTCCTAAAGCTCAATGCACAACCTAGGGGATGCATACAAGCAAAAATCACCCCTAGTATCACAACCAATTTGCCCCCCTTCATAATGAAGGTTCATGAAAAGAAGGGAAAGGTGAGGAGCTCATAGGGCATGAGATGCATGTTGAAAAGAAAGAATCGCCCAAAAAATTCGATGAAAAAATTCCAAAGCTAGAATATATTCCAATTAAAGTAGATTAAGGAGAAGGGAAATAATCAAAATATGTGGAATATTTCTTATCCCCCACCGCAACCAGAGATAATCCTAATTTTTTATATTCGATTGATGATCGATCTAAAGATGAGATGAAAAAATAAGTTCAACATCTTAAAAATAATGGGAGAGTAGGAAGGAGGACTAATTTCAAAGTAAGGATGTAACATACAGATTGGGGCAAAGAAAGAGGAACCCATATTATTATCAAATCTCTAGCTTTGAAAATCAATGAGGCCCAAGAAAATAAGGATTCACAAGTGCTCATATATATGAGGGATTAAAATTTGTTAGTAAATGATGATTGTTGTCTACTATAATTGCAAGGGGTGGAGAAGTGAGAAAAGGGATTTTGAAATCAAAATTTTAATCAAAGAAGAAAATCCCCAGATTTTCTTGCTCCAGGAGACGAAGAATCCATAAACAAAAGTAGAATAACATGGAGAGGTAGCAACACCTTTTCTATTAGGTAAAAGGCTCCAGCATCTGGAGAATTAAGTATTTTATAGTAGTCAACACTATTTAATCTAATAAAGGAGTAAAAATAAAACCATTGGTTATTTGTGAGCCTTCTGCATGTTCCACCCAAAAAATTATGCCATATTATCTATCTCTACTTGACAATAACCTATCCAAGTAAGGTTTGATGTTGGGATTCACTGATGAATTTAAAATAAATCCTTCCAAGACAAATATGCATCATTGGTGGTGACTTCAACACCACAACGCATCCATGGGAAAAGTAGGGTGGATCTGTTGTGAAGGAAATTTTTCAGAAACACATGGATGATTTCATTTCACATTGGGAGCTCATTGATATCAATCTTTCCACGAAATTGGATGTAGAACAACCTAGGAAGAACTAAAAAAAAAATCTAAAGCCTAAATATTGGTTGTTCTATTTTTGGGAAGGTGAAAATGCTTGATTTGTTTACTCAGGAAATCAAAATATGCATAATGCTAAAGAATGATAAATGTCATTCTAAATGTTCCTGCTATAAAAATAGATAATAAAAAAATATATTGTAGAATAAAAAATATGGGACCAAACATGAAGAAGGAATTGAAGAATAAAATATTTGTGACTAAATATTGCCTGAAATTTGAAGAGAAAAAAATTGGGTGAATAAAGCAATATTACAATTATAGATGTGTAACCTACAACAGTATATCCAAGGACATAGGTAGGCTATATTTGATTTCATAAATATAGCTAAAATTATTATGTGAGTGGCTTGGGTTAGGAGGCTAAACGTCATTTCATATATAACTAAAGGATTCACTCACTCTTAGTGCTATGCTAGAAAATCCTGAAGGTTTTGACATGCTCATCCTCGATCTTGGAGTAATTGAAAAGTTCAAACTTTGATATCAGATTAATAACATGCCAAATTAGCTAACGAGTATGAAATAGGTTAGCACTTTTATTTTTTAGCAAGACTTTTTCTCCAAGTCCAAGAAACTAGCTATTTCTTACCTTTTCAAAAACTTGATGATACCATACATTTCCAACATTTTTTTTCACAAGGAACATATATGTATTCAACATAATTTCCTCAACATGACATAGTTATTGCATGTAATTGTCAAGTATTATACCTTATATGTGACATAATAAAATATATGTAGACTAACCAAAAACCATGCAATTGATAAGATTGCAATTTGTTGCTTTCATATTAAATAAAATAGGACACAACCTTGGGGATAATATTGTGGATTATATATCTTTAACTTGAGGGGAATTAGCAAAAACTCCCATGAGGACCATAACTAGGGAACAAAATTTCAATTAGTGCACCCATAATATGGAAGCACATTCCATCATAGTGGATTTGGGAAACAAAAGTGGAATACAATTTGATCCTTATAATATTGAAAAAGGCTTTCATTCCTTCTAATATTACCTTTGTAAACTATATGGAACAATATGGTTGATTTATTACAGTTCAAATATAAGTGTTTTTATGTTCAAGTAATAGAAGCCCATACTTCACACTAAAAAAACACAAAATTCAACTAATAGAAAATAAAATACCTCATCAACAATACTAGAAGATATACATGTTAGTGCTTGCATAGGTCACTACTAAGAAGTCGTACTTGTATGGCACAATGTGAATGATAGAGGATAGAGGGGAGGAATTTTAAAGCCCAAATCCTAACTATCTCTACTGCGTGGATGAACAAAATTCTTGATTTGTTTATCATGATAGTCAAAATATGTGCATGTGGGGTGTTTTATCGAAGAAAAAGAAAAAGAAAAGAATTGGAAAAATAAACCATAACCACATGCTATTAACACTTTCAAACCAAAAAAATAAATGTCCTAACGTTGGACATAAAACTACCTTAAAACATTAAATACCCATATACGCCCAACAAATAGTGGAAGTTCTAGGCATGTTTGCGGCACATGTTTTGTAAGGATATCTATTGTATAGGTGTATACAATCCAATTGAGAAATAATAAAATGTGAAAAAATGTTTGAATGCCAATTTTACATATGGAACCCTTATTTATGAGGTAAGGGACTCTCTCCATGCAAAAATTTCACTACACAAATGTGCACATACCCTACCTTGTTTAGGTGGGTTTAGGAGGGTGAGATGAAGGGTATTGAAGCCAAGAAAAATTCCCAAAAAAATTCAGGAGGTAGGATTGTATATTGGCTTCAAAACACAAGTGAAATTTTGTGAAATAGATGTGAATAAGGTGATCAAATTAGGAAAACACAAGGATTTCCTAAATCTGCAATAGAAAAATAGTAGGAAATTAGGGTTTGATGGGAACGAAGTGTAGGGAGGATTTGAATGGTAGGGAATGATATAATATGGTCTGGGGAAGGTGTATGAGGATATTAGAGGGTAGGGTTATGGTTTTAGTCCACTGAAATCTCTCAACAGTAGGAAAAAGTGAAAATGTAGTCGAAAAGGAAGTGAACAAGAAAATCAGTATTGTGCTTGATAAATTGACTTGAGGAGGATAGGAGATGCTTAATTATTGTTGAGGAAGCTTTAAAATCTAATGGAAATGGCCTTGGATATTGGAGGAATGATTTGGGAGCCAAAATACCCAAAACATGGCACTTTCCAGATGTGTAACACACCTCTACCAGATGCATAACAAGCCTGCTAGATGCATAAAAAAACAATGGTAGATGCATAGCAAACCCTTAGATGCGTAAAAAAACTCTCTAGATGCGTAACAACACTCTCCATATGTCTAACAGAATGCTCCAGATGTGTAACAACATTCTCCAGATGCGCAACATAATGCTATAGATCTGTAACCAAGCCCTTTTGGAGTATTTTTCTTGCTTTTCTTCAAACCCTTGACAATAGTGGATCAGTGCCAAAGGTAAGAAAGGAGCTCCACCAATCATGAAAAAACAATATGAGTTGAAAAAGCCTTCTTTTTCCTTTTTATAACATCTTTGGAATGGATTTTTGTCTTTTAGTCAAACAAAAGACTTTGAGGACAATTTTTCCTTTTTGGACCAATTTGACTATGAAACAAGTTTTGAAATAAGACAAAGTGTCTGAAATTAGTCCCCTAACTATGCTAACTCCATTTAAAATACTGATGTGATGAAAATTAAGCCTTTTTCACCCTCTTTGGTGAAATTTTTGGACTTTTTAGTGGCAAAAAAAGGACACCTAGACAACAGACCTAGATGGGAGATGGATTGATTAACCTAAGACTCTAAATGAAAATGAGTGACATGACCTTTGAGATGATGATGGCCATGAATGGAATGAGGGGAGAAGAATCACTGACCTAGACCATATGCAGTGACCAAAATTTATTTGAAAAATTATTTGAAAAGATGAAATTTTGACCTAGGACTACTAGCAAATAAAATGAAAGAGCATGTTTGATCACTGAACATATTGACACTAACAGGTTATACACATCTTGGGAGACGTTATGGAGCCAATTTCATACATGACGTCATGCCCCAGCTTGAGGGCATTCTCTCCTTGATGAGTTCCACCTTGATAATGACACTAAGCCACCCTAGAATGATGATGTGACATTTGGGTGCCTTTTGATGATTGGAGGGGACTTTTCATAATAATACATGATGTTTTTATGAGGATAGACAACTGTTTTATGATACATTGCATCTTTTGAGAGAGCCGCTACTTTTGGAGCATTTATATCCCTTGTTTTAGATAATGTCACCATTTTGGGCACTTATAATTCATACGTGTCATTTATGATGGACAATTTTATGTTTGGACATCATACCTTTGTTTTAGAGGCATATTTGGGGATCAAATTGAGACCTATCCACCTATTATCATGGATTATCATGTTTTTAAGGGCTTTCAGTGAATTTTGGCATTAGAGAGGTAAAGCACTTGGTTTCCCTCATATAAATAGTGGATTGCTAACCTCATATTTGATCATTGAAACTTGTGGTGGATCAATACTACTTTCATACTTATCTTACTAATGTTATATGGATGAATGACTTATACAATTTCATTGTTTAGGTGTTGATGGTGATCCATGGTTATGGTTTCAACGATGAGTATTGATTTATCTTGTAAGTGTTTTCTTAATCATTTTGGATTTGTTTATCAAATGCATGAAGTATGGATGTGCTTATCAAGTGGTGAAGGTGCATTATTTCTCTTGTATTTTCTTAAATAAATCCCATCTTGCAAAACTAGGAGAGATTATGGTGTAGATACCTCCCTTGATATCATTTTTAAGGTAGGTTTTGTAGTGTAATACTATAATTATTATTTCTACAGGAAGACACCTATATTTTATAGAGGAATACCCTAGGGTTTATCCAAAATCCATTTTTCATTCCTTCCTTCAAGAGAGTACATAATTTTGATTCCATTATCCCAAAAAAATAGTAGGCACTAGTATAATTCTTCATTATTTCATCAACCAAATTAAAATATACTTTAATTTTACATTTGTATGGTTAGATTAGAGTTTCTAGGAAATAATATGTCAATTTTCAGCCACAATAAACTAGACATTACGGTTTAGTTAGCATTTTATCCATAAAAATATATTTTCTTAACTTTTAATGCATTTTTACTTCAATTTTAATCCTTTAGAGGCTTGATATCCTTCATTATTAGGGTTTTTCTATTCCATTTTCAAAGATCCTTTTCATTTCAGAAATTAATTGTTTGCAAAACCCTAGTTTAGCTAGTATTTTCAACCCTTAATTGCCTACATTGTTTATTTTTTCAAGGGACTGCATTATTTATGTTGTAATAACTTCAAATATTGCTAAATATTTTCATCTTTCACACATATTTACATAACCATATCATTTTTCGGATACCATATGGTCTATTTCGCACGATACATATCATAAATTGCCTTGTTTTACCTTGAAATTTTTCCCAAGTTGTGGTATGTTTGAGTAACTAATATTGAAGTTCATAGACTTGATCTCATATTTTTATAGAATTCCTTGAAATCACTAGAGAAACCTTCCTTATGTAGGATTGTATACTTCACTAAAATGAGGGAACTAAGTATTTATGTGATAATGGCAACGATTCCATGTTACACTTTTCTACACCCTTATGATAGGATTTTCACTAAGGTGCAAGATTTTGTGATAAGACATATTGGAATCTAAACAAGGTCGGGTATGTGCACATTTGTGTAGTGAAATTGTTGCATGAAGGGAGTCCATTTCCTTGAAAAAAAAAGGGTTCCATATGTTGATTGGAATTCAACTAGGTTGTCACATTCTATTATTACTCAATTGGATTGTCTACACCTCTATGATACATATCCTTAGCAAACATGTGCTAAAAAAATGCCTAGAACTTCCACTATTTGTTGGGTGTATATGGGTATTCAATATTTTGAGGTAGTTTTGCATCCAATGTTAGGAAATTAATTTTTTTGGTTTGCAAGTGTTAATAGCATGTGGAAATGGTTCATGTTTCCAAAAAAAAATATTTTTCTTAGATAAAACACCCTACATATGCATATTTTGACTATGATGATAAACAAATCAAGCATTTTCGATATCCCCACAATAGAGGTAGTTAGGCTTTGGCCTTTGAAACTCCTCCCCTCTAATCGAGTTATCATTCACATTGTCCCATACAAGTAAGTGTAATATCCCTGGTGAAAAATCCATGTAATAAAGTTAAAAATAATAACGACGGATTTATGGGACACTTATTCCAAGTTGAATGTTTGGAAAAACATCCTAGTGGGTGTTCTTTTCGGTTAATATGTAAGGCTAACATATCATTATATAGGTATGTGATTCATGGTTGTTATATGCATTAGGGTTATGTATATTATTGTTAGTTTATTATTTTTGTGGTTACATGTACGATAGATGCTAGTGAATCAGTGTGGTCATATGCACATGTGTCATATAGTCATGTATGATAGTAACCTGTGTTGGTATGCATTGTTATTGTTGTTTTATGTGACATAAATTACATGTTGTTAATGAGAATGTTATAATTTAACTTGTTGTTGTTGTATGATAGTAGCTTGATGATTAGGTTACATGTTGTTGATGAGCATGATATATAACTTATTGTTGTTGCATGCTAGTGACTTGATGATCGGGGTTATTTCACTAACATATTGATGTTATATGTACTATGCTAAATTGTATGGCCCATGTAGATGGTTATGGTTATGACATTTAGGTATGAGTCGACGTAATTATGCTAGTTTGTTGTATTATGTCTAAACTAAATGTGCATGTGTGACTATATGCACGAATGAAATTTTCTTATGGGTTTATTATGTGAACACATTAGCTAGATACTGTTAAATATATCATGATCTTACTTATGATTGGGTTCATATATAACACTGTTACCGATGAAATAGGTAACCTGACCTCAAAACGGGAACTCTAGCCCAAAAAGACTCAAAAAACATGAGAAAACACCCCAAAAACAAAAAAAGTGTATTCCAAAATGCACTTGGTTTTTTTTGAAGGTCAAATTTCAACATTTTATAAAATTATGCTAAAAACAAAATTGTTTATTGAAAAAAGGATTGAAAAAACAACCTCAAAACAAAACCAGTTGAAGCTGGAATAACAAAAAAGAAAAATTGTGTCATATTTTTGACATTTTTAAAAATAGAAATAACATTTTTTAATTTTTAAAATTCAAACATTAAAAAAAAACTAAAGTTTAAGAAAAAAATAAATTTAAAAAATAAAAACATTTTAAAACTTAAAATTTAAAAATATATAGAAATAAAGAAATAAAAATAAAAACAAAATAAAAATTTTAATTCAAACACTAAAAAAAACCTAAAATTTAAGAAAAATAAAATAAAATAAAAAATTAACAATTAAAATTTCGAAATATATAGAAATAAAAAAATAAAAATAAAAACAAAATTAAAATATTAAATTAAAAAAAAACAAGTTAAAAAAAGAAAGAAATAATAAAAAATAAAATATAGAAATTAAATTAAAAAAAAATTTATTAAATAAAAAAAATTTTTTTTAAAATAAATTAAATTAACATTATAAAAATTATATATATATATATATATATATATATATATATATATATATATATATATATATATATATATATATATATATATATATATATATATATATATATATATGAACTTAAATTAAAAATATATATATATATTAGATTTTATTAAATTTTTAAAAAAATGTTAATATCAAAATAACAAATTAAATTAAAAAAAAACAAATATTAAATTTTAATAAATAAACGAATAAAAAAATATATTTTGAAATAAAAAATATATTTTAAATATAAAGAAGAAAAAAAAAAAACATTGTTAAAATAAAACGTTAAAAAACTTTAAAAATCAATTAAAAATGAAAAATTGAAAAAAATAAATTAAATAAAAAATAAAATAAAAAAACAAATTAATTTGAAAATATTAAGTTTAATTAAAAAAAAAAAATCTAATTTTAAATACACAATTTTTATTGAAATAAAAAAAATATATAAAAATTTTATGTAATTAAAAAATAATAATAAAAAATTAAAAAAAAAAAAAATTAAATTCCAATAAATTAAAAAAAAATACAAAATTTATTAAAATTTAAAAATTAAATGAAAAAACTAAACATAAAATTTAATAATAAAAAAAAATATGAAAAAAAAAATCGATTAAATAAAAAAAAATTAAAAACAAAAAAATGAATAAAATTATTAAAAATAAAAAATAAAACAAATTAAATTTCAAATATAGAAATTAAATTAAAAAAAAAAAACAAAAATAAGAAAAAAAAAATTAAAAGAAAATTAAATTTCAAATATAAAAATTAAATTAAAAAAATAATTAATTAATTTTCTTTGCAATTAAAAAAAATCAAATTTAAAAAAAAAAAAAAAAATATTTGATCATGGTGGCGTAAACAATCGGCCTCCGCCAATTGGTGGCGGTGGCGATTATCCCGGAATCAACCTAGTGCGGAACTGATTCACGGAATCGACTCGAGAATTGGCCTCCGCGGCGGGAGGCGGTTCAGGAATCATCTCCACAGTGGAGGCCAGAGTTGGCGAGTGCCACTGCCAATCCAAAAATTTGTTTTTTCTTTTCATTTATTTATATATTTTTAATAATTTTTTTTTTAATTTTAATAATTTTTATTTGTAACATTTTTAATTTTAATATATATATATATATATATATATAATTTGATTTTTTTGTTTTTTGTTTTTAATTTTTTAATTTTTAAATTCAAATTTTTTATTTTAAATTTAAATTTTTTTTTTTTTTTTTTTTTTTTTAAATTTTGTTTTTAAATTTAATATTTTAGATTAATTATTTTTTAAAATTTTAAATTTATTTATTAAATTTTAATTTAATTTAAATTTTTTTTTTTAATCTTTTAGTTTATTTAGTTTTTCATTTTTAAAATTTATAAATTGTTTCATTAAAAAAAGAAACATAATTATTTGCATTGGTTTTTTCTGTTTTTTATTTTTTTAATGATAGTTTTTATTTTATTATTTTATTTTAATTTTTTTTTTTCAATTTAAATTTTTTTTTTTTTTTTTTTTTTTTTAATTTTAAAATTTGTATTTTTTCTTCTTATTATTATTTTTTTAATTTAAATTTTTCAATTTAATTTTTCTTTTTGTATTTTATTTTTTTACCTAAATTTTAATTTGTATTATTTTAATTATTTTTAAATTTTCTATTTTAATTTTTTTTTAATTATATGGTTTTTTTCAATAACTTAGAAAAAATGTTTTTGATGTTTTTTTTTTGTTTTTTTTGTTAATTTTTGTTTTTTCTTTAAAATTATGTTTTTTTTTCAAATTTTGTCATTTCTTTTGATATAATTTTTGAATATTTTTGTTTTTTTTTTTTCGTTTTTTTAATTTATTTTTGTCTAAATTTTTTATTTTTATGAGTTAATTTTGTTTTTTTTTACATTTTTATTGGTTTTTTTTATTGTTTATATATATATATATATATATATTTTTACCTAAGTTTTGTGTTTTATTACCAACATGAAAATCACCACTCTAAAAAAAAAGGTTGATGTTGCATCAATACGTTTCAAAATTAGCATGAAAATCATCGCTTTAAAAAAAAAGTTGATGCTGCACCAATACGTTTCAAAATTAGCATGAAAATCACTAACATTTTAAAACAAATATTCATACTTCATAAATAAAAATATTAGAGTGTCAAAAATATGAGGGGTGATTTTGCATCACCACTTTTCAAAATCGAGTGCTTTTTATGCTACCAAAAAAAAGTAGGTAACAGTGCAATTACCTATTTCATCGGTAACAGTGTTATATTAGTGAAGTTATATCGTGCTAACCTATATTGATTGGGCGTATAAGATAGCCTCCCCTAAGACACATTAAGGCATGAGTTTTCTTATGTCATATACCTGGTGCTTAACTGTTTTGAGTGTTGTTTATGCCATCTAGTCGATCTATTTAGGATGGCATCTTTGCGAGTTGTTTGAATGTTTGATTAATTGCATGATATGAGTATATGTGTCTGTAAGATTGCATGAAGAAATGGTATTTCTTTAAGATGGTTTTACTAACACATATGTGTTTCTATGGATGATATGTACTTGAGTGTAAGTAGGTGATAGTTGTAGCATTATGTATTATGACCGACGAATGTGATTTGATTGTGGATTATGACATGGTTGTTAACATTGGTAAATGTTGATTTCAAATTGATAGATATGTTGTATCGATGTTGATACATATGGCTGACATGTGTTTTTTTTGTTACAAGACAACATGATTGGCACAACAAGGTAAGGTAACTAGATTTTTGTTATGTTTATTTATGCACTGACAGTTATGTGTCTATGACAGTATGATGTGGGGATTACATGGCAAGAGTGCCATGAAATTTTGAAGAAGGCTCGGGATGAGCATTTCTTTGGAAGTGTTGGGAACCCATGGGGATTTAGTAATGGTGTTTGACTGTTAGTCTTTTGCTTTTGGTCTTTTGTGATTTGATTGCAATTGATCTGTGGTTTTGATTGCATCTAGTGTATGGCCATACCACTTGTTTTGGTGTCCTCTTACATCTATTGGTTTTCCATGGTCTCCTTCTTTGTTTCTTATGATTGTATTTTATGTTTTGAGAGTCTCAAGAATTGGTTGGGGAAAGAGAAATTTAATGGAGCTCGAGAAGAGCTGAATGAATTACAACATGTAATGTAAGGCATGAATGGACCTCAGTGCATGAGTAAACGCAAAAGAAGGTAAAAATATGACAGTCGATTGGATTGGCTGAGTCCATTGTGGTAAATTTATGGTGCTAGGACAATCATGAGAAAGGTAAAGTAAATGGATCTGAGATATCATATGCCTTGTCTATGTTGGGAATTGTTGCTCTCAATATTGTGCATAGATAAAGGAATTTCTCTTAACCTATACCTTATGATATCTGGTAATTATGTTGTGATCATGATTATGATAATATATTTATATGTATGTATGTGTGTATTCGTGTCGCTACCTGATGAGATCATGATTTATTTATGTTGATTTTTATATATGTATCCATGTATTTATGTATGTATGTATGTCATGTCTGACAGGGTCTTCATGGATCGTGATTGTTTAATGCTGATATTTACATGTATATATGTGCATATGTATGTCGTTGTATGACAGGATAATGATTGTTTTATGCTAATGATTATATATGTATGTATGTATTTATGTATCTATGTCACTACATGGAATGTTTTTCGAGGATCATTCTTGTGGAGGAATGATTTCTTATGCAGGTTAATGGAATGAAGAGGGTCCTGGCTATGAGGAATCAAGTGGCAGATTAGCCTGGAAAGATATAATAGGTCAATATCATGTGGGAATGAATTGATATTATATGCTTATACTATGCCTATGTTTATGCTATGGACTTGTTACACGTCATTTTGTCACCATGACATTTGACTGTTCATATGGGTCTATCATCATCCATATCATGTTCCCTTAGAGGTCAAAAACACTAATTTTCATAAATCAAGTCTTGGAATTGGAGAAAATCTCTGTAAAACCCTTAAAATTATACCTGCACGGTTTTTCTAGCCTTTCCCTGCGCATGCGCTATTGTTATGTATGTAAAATGCGGCAACTCCTGCACTTTTTTCCACTATTGCATACGCACTGCCATGAAAAGAAATAAAAGAAAAAAGTAAATTCTAGAAGCTTAGTTGGTCAAATATTCTCCCAAATGGAAGCTTCTAGTGTCGCAATCAGTTTGAGCTTTATCTCTCCACTCATGGAGCTTATCCCTTGGTCCATGGAGCTCAAATCCCTTCATGATAGGAATCCATCCCCCTCTTCATGGAACTGAAACTACCTCCATTTCCCTATAAACTGAGCTCAAATTTTAGGTTGAACGGTAGACACATGTAGATACAATGTGATTAGAGTCTAATATATATATAGTTTCTAAGCTGAAGAGTTTTCATAAGAGTGCATAATTTCTACACTAGTGAGTTGGTGTTGGCATGAGAATGATCACACCCTTGTGTCTATAACTCCATGCTGGTATTCAGAGAGGAATTCTTATCATACTGAAGGAGAAATAATTTTTCAGGACCCCTGGAGAAATATGTACAATATCAAGGCATTAGGTTGTAAGATTACTCTTTTTATTCAAGATAATACATATGGATCTCTTTTTCTTATTGCTTTGTTTCTATTCTTATTAGAGTAATGTTAGTACTTAGACTCCTTGATCACTAAGTTGGATTAGCATTTTATGATTATTATATGTTATAGATGCTTTGATTCTTTGTCTTGTCTTTGATTGCAGGTTCTACTCATTGGAGAAAACACTTTGAAGTGATGAGACAAAAGGCTACATAAAATGTTTGGATTTCAAGGTAAGGGCATGTCCTCTCTACTTTACTATTATAATCTTGGAATGCAATTGGCCTAGAGGAAAAGGTTTTAAAATGGACCTTTGTTTCTAGTTACTCTTTGAGTACTATGGATATCACTCTTGTTCGCAAGGGGGATTAATCCATGTAACAAAATGGCAACTC
This sequence comes from Pinus albicaulis, assembly GCA_034641835.2. Classification (NCBI taxonomy): domain Eukaryota; kingdom Viridiplantae; phylum Streptophyta; class Pinopsida; order Pinales; family Pinaceae; genus Pinus; species Pinus albicaulis. Next base: position 557,506,972 of record CM076572.1, read on the forward strand.
TATTGGGGATTCTAGAGCTTAACTTTCTTTGTTTGTATTCTGTTTGAATTTTAAGTTTTCTAATTTTGACTTCTTTGAGTCTGGTTGGGTAAATAAATTTTAAGAATTCCTGAAAAATAAATCTTATTATTTATTTTTTCCAAGTTTTTCCTTGCCTGCGATGTTTCGGAAGAAAACAGTGCGACAACCTGCACAACTTTTAGTTCAATTCAATGCGCATGCGCACTGTATTCCACTGTAAGCTGCACACCCCCTGGAGATTTTTGAAAAAATAAATTTCTCTTTTTTAGAGCCAGATAACCTGATTCATTCTATTTTCCCTGATCCATATTAGTTGTCAAATCTTGTGTGAGAACTTCTTTTCAAAAATTTTGGATTTTGTGTGATTTATCATCTTGTTTGCATTCTATAAGTGAGTGTTTGCCCTAGTTTATTGCTTATCTATACTGAAGATACCTTCATTTGCCTCAGCTTAGTGGTATTATGATTTTTCCTTTTTTGAGCCATTAGGATCATTGCAAACCTTACTTTTATGAAGATTTGTTCACTTTTCATTTACAAACCTGGAAAATCTTCTAGCTTACTGAAGCCTGATTTAACACCAAAGCATTTTTGGATGTTTTGATTTCTGCTGAGGTAAGTGGAAATTTTCTTATTCTGATCACAAAATAGGAGAAATCATCCTCAAACATTCTAGATAGACTTCAAAATTAGAATTTTGTTTTGATTTTGAAATTTATGCTTTTAGAGTTTTTTAGAGATTGTTTTCTTTTGGGAATTAATTATTTTCTGAAATTGTAGTTTTTGATTTGATTGACTAAAGGAATTTTATTTCAAAAGAGAAATTGATCATTCTTGCAAATTTAGTTCTTCATGAAATCGTCTTCTTTTCAAAAAGGATTTTGTTTATGAATGAAAGAGTTTGTGTTTTGAAAAATGATAAAATCTCTCAACTTTCTCTTAAATAAGATTCATTAAAAAAAAAGAGTTGCACTTCTCATATAGATGCATTTAGAGTATTTTGAGTTGGGTCACAAACATCATTAAAGTTTCAACTCCATATCCTTTATTTTAAGTAACAACCGAATTAATACATAGCTTAATTAAAACCAATTTAGATATTTTAGATTTTCTAGAGCTCATTCCACCAACATAGGTTAGGCTAGTGTTTTGGAATAGGTTGTAATAAACTTTCCAAAATAGTTTAAACAAAAAAGTAGAATCTTGCGGTAGGAAAATCCTATTGTTTCAATTGTACTCTGGGAAGCTCTTCCTAAAAGAGTCAAGAACGAGATCATGTCGGGCCTAATGAGGTAATCGTACCTATGTCATGGTAAATAGAGTTCCCTCCACATTATTTTATCTTTTTTCGGGCTTGAGAGACTAAATTTATGAAAAATAACAACCATGGAGTTTACTTATGTTTTTCTTTTGACTCCCTAAAATTGGAAAATGCTAAGTTATTCTTATACTAGACTCGTTAAAATTTAATAGTAAAGGACTTGTCGATCACAACAGGACCAAACCACTCCTTCTTAGGGTTCGATTTTAATACTAAGATGGACACGTTTGAAGGATGAGCTTATACAAAAAATAAATGTTATCCTCCTCAAAGCTTGACAAAAAATAAAGAGGTACTTGCCAGTAATGGTGAGGGAAAAAGAGAGAAAAATAATCCAGTTTTCATCCTTGTTTAGAAAGCAACATGCCACTCTTGAACACGACAATTTTTCACACTTGTACCTGGTTTGGGAAATCCTTTGTCTAAAATTTAATAAAACCACATTGAAAGTCTTTAGCTGGTTTCTGGGTATTAACTTTAGGTCAAATGCTGCCAAGCAATCTCCAGTGGAGTAATTATGTTTTTAAGAGAGAGTTCAAATAAACCATTCATTTCAAACATTTGTTTGCATTCATGTTGATCATCCCTGAGTCAGTCCTTAAAAAATATTTCTTAAAAACTTGATCTAATGGTTTCGTATCATGGGATTTCCTCCGATGGATCACTTTCTATTGACATCAACTCATTATCTAGAAATTTGATCTAGAATCCTATTAGTACCTTGGGATCTGCATACCCTAATGGAAGGTTTCTCACATTCGACGACATGTTTCATCATTGACCTTCGATCGAATGGTTCTATTAGTTTTCAACTACAAATCATTCATTCGCACTTCATATATTGTATTGGAGTACTTCGATATCCATTGTCATTATTGGTGGTTTCTCTCACACTTGTTAACGGTTCACATCATTGACCGGTAATCAAGTGGTTTCTACCATGTTCGACTTCAACACAATCAATCACATGGATAGATTTGTACTAGTTCGGGAAGCGGAAATCAAGACCCTGGATCTAGTTTCTACCATCAAAGTTGCGGGGAGTTTTATTATTCATGATACAGTAGACTACTTATGACAAATGGCTACGTCCATACTGTGTCTACTTTTGATGTAATATTGAAACCATATTTGTACCAAAACATTTAGTTAGTTTTGATCTGAGTATGGGAATGCCTACCTCAACGATTATATATATATATCTTTAAATAGAATGTTTTTACAAGTTTCGACCGGTGTCTCCAATCCAATCCTCAGAATGATAAAGCACTTCACTCTTCAGAATAACCTCAGACTTCACACTTTAGGGGGCAATCTGTTACACGTCATTTTGTCAACTTTACATTTGACTATTGATATGGGTCTATCACCATTCATATCATGTTCTCTTAGAGGTCAAAAACACTAATGTTCCTGAATTAAGTCTTCGAATTGGATAAAAGCTCTGTAAAACCCTTAAAATTCTACCTATGCGGTTTTTTAATCCTTTCCCTGCACATGCACTATTGTTCTGTCCATAAACTGTGGAAACTCCCTCACTTTTTGCCACTATTACCTGTGCACTCCCCTGAAGAGAAAATAAAAGAAAAAAGTAAATTATAGAAGCCTAGTTGGTTTAATATTCTCCCAACTGGAAGCTTCTAGAGTCACGATCAGTTCGATCTTTATCCCTACAGTCATGGAACTTGACCCTTGGTTCATGGAGCTCAAATCCCTTCATGATAGGAATCCATCCCCCTCTTCATGGAACTGAAAATACCTCCATTTCCCTATAAATTCAGCTCAAGTTTCAGAATGAAGGGTAGACACATGTAGATACCAATGTGATTAGAGACTAATATATACAGTTTCTAAGCTAAAGAGAGTTCATAAGAGTGCTTACTTTATACATTAGTGAGTTGTTGTTGGCATGAGAATGATCACACCCTTGTGTCTATAACTCCATGCTGGTATTCAAACAGGAAGGCTTATCAGACTAAAGGAGAAATGATTGCTCACGACCCCTGGAGAAATCTGTACAACATCAAGGCATCAGGTTGTAAGATTACTCTTTTTATTCAAGGTAATACATATGGATCTATTTTTCTCGTTGCTTTGTTTCTATGCTTATTGGAATAATTTCAATACTTAGACTGCTTGATCACTAAGTTGGATTAGCATTTTCTGATTATTATATGTTGCAGATGCTTTGATTCTTTGTCTTGTCTTTGATTGCAGGTTATACTCATTGGAGAAAAAACTTTGAAGAGACGGGACAAAAAGCTACATCAAACATTTGGATTTCAAGGTAGGGGCATGTCCTCTCTACTTTACTATTATAATGTTTGAATGCAATTAATCTAGAGGAAAAGGTTTTCAAATGGATCTTTTTTTCTAGTTACTCACTAAGTACTAGGGAGATCGCTCTTGTCCACAAGAGGGATTAATCCACGTAATAGGATTGGTAATGTCGAGGAGTGAATCAACAAAGTGAAGGTAGTGTGACTTGCGACATGTTAGGATAAGAATGGATAGTCGAAAGACACTAGAGGCAAGGTTTCTTGTGGGATTAGTGTGTGGTCTACGGATGTACAATGCTATTATTGTGTATATGTTGTGCATGTTGCATATTCAACGATTGTATCTATGGTGATGTGTAATGTTGCATATGTAGTATTGTGTACATATGATGTTGTATTCCTGTTGTATATATGGCGTTGTGTGTATATTACATATGCAGTGCTAGGTACGTGTTAGATATGCGGCGATGTGTACATATCATATTGTGTGTATGTTGGATATGCAGTGTTGTGTGCATATGGTGGTGTGTGCATGTTGGATATGCGGTATTTTATACGTATGGTGCTATGTACATGTTGAATATGCAGTGTTATGTACATATGGTGTTGTGTGCAGGAGATGTCACGTACATGTATTGCATGTGGTGTTATGTACATATGGTGTCGTGTACATGTTGTGCATGTGGTGTTGTGTACGTATGGTATTATTTACACATTGTACAGGTAGTGCATTGTACATTTGGCTTTGTGTACACATTGTACAGGTGTCATGTACATGTGATGTTGTGCACACGTTGTGCGGGTAGCTGTGTTGTGTATAGATGGTACTATGTACATGTTGTCCATATGGTACTGGTATACATGTGGTATTGTGTGCATGTCGTACATGTGCTGTTGCGGGCATTCGGTACTATGTATGCATTCGTGGTATAGTGATATGCGTATTCTTTGTGGTGTACTCTTTATATGTATATGTATGTGTATGTACATATATTTTGTTGTACACTAGGTATAGGTGTATTATGTTGTGTTGTACACTAAGTATAGGTGTATGTGTTATGTTGTGTGTCGGATGTGGGTGTACACATTGTGTGGTGTTATGTGCTATGTATGCCCTGTGTGGATGTATGTGTTGTGATGTGCGCTATGTGTATTTGTATGTGAGTGAAGAGAAGTAGGGGCACTGGGTGCTTGCCGGGTGTGGAAATTGATCGAGTGTGGGTACAAAATAACAAATCCAGAAGTAAGGACCGATGAAGTATAAATATTGGTATTTGATTTCAGCTTTATTATGCATGTGATATGTGATTTTGACTTATGATGGTTACATGTGATTTATAATTATGGTTTATGATGATTGAATGTTCTTTATGATTTTGATCTATGATGGTTTCATTTTGAGCTAACCCGATATGATATGTTTATATATGATGGTTTGATCAAACAACTAGTTTGACTTGTGTGATAGGAGGCGAAAAAGATTGCAAGTATACCTTGTTGATGAGCTACTAATGAAGTATGATTTGAAATTATTTCAATTTATTTTGATTCTAATGGAAATCATGTGCTTGGTACAAGAAAGCATACAATCCCAAGTTTAGGATGATTGAAACTAACTGCAAGAGTTATAAGAAACATCAAAAGGAATTGAAATAGGTAGTAGTATGCTGGTAAAAGCACTTCAGGATCAGGGCCAATGTGGGGCACTGGTACCCAATAGTGTCCATTAATTTCCATGAACATGCTATGATTGGTATGATGGTTTTGAGGCAGGTATATGCCTTGGTTTTGTATTTTCCGATGCAAGGGAGCCTTGCAAAGGGATAGATCGCTTGGGATAGGGGATTTCGGGGAACTTGGAAGGTGAGTGACTACACAGAAGGGGATTACCAGATTTCTAAAGGGACTGTGTATCAGAGAAGGGAAGGCCAGGGTGGATTTTTTTTGGTCATTAGCAATGCTAGATGGAATCAAATGACATTCGGAGTGTTTCGAATCGGTAACTATTCACTGAGAGTATAGTAATGCAAGATTATAGCGTTGGACGTTGGATGTAGCTTTGACTTCGACGGTGGAATTCTGGACTTCCTGGAAAGGAAGTGAATCATGGTATTACTTTAAGGGTGGAGGTGTGAGCCTCTAGATTCCCTTGTTGCATATGAAAACATCGCATCCTTTTATTTGTCAGTTGGGAAAATGTGCATATGTATATATGTGGTTGTTATTGTAAATATCGTAATGAGTTGTGTTATAAAGATCTAGTACACGGTATGATTGTCATGATTAATTTTTCTTTTAAGTAGGTTATTCATTGTAAATACTGCAACGAGCTAAGTTATAAAGCTCCATGGGGCAGTATGTTTTCTTTTTAAATGGTTTTGCTGAGGTATATGTGTGGTTGAACACCGAGGATGGTGTCCCCCAAGCAAGGGGGGGGGGGTTTAACAACACTAGTGAAAATTCCCTATAATAAACTTAAAAAAAATAACCATGGATTGATGGGACACTTATTCCAAGCTGAATGTTGGGAAAATCATCCTAGTGGGTGTTCATTTCGGTTAATATGGCTAAGGAAATTGGGAAGGAAAAAGGGAAAGCCATTTATAAAGGCAAATGGAATATTTGACACATTTATTTATAAAAACAATGGAAATTAGGAAAAAAGGAAGGTGAAAGGTCACATATTGCATGTGAGTAGGAAAATAATGGAAAAATAAGAGAATAGAGGCATTTTCTATCAAAAGGATTTTGGGGATGAGTTGGGAAGCTTTTTCTACCTTTTGTCAATTCAATTTTTGAGCTCTCTCATTGTTCTCTCTCTCTCTCTACCCCCTTCACTCTTGGAAGTTTTGTTTGGAGCACTTTGGAATTTGAGTAAGAAAGGAAGCAAGCAAGGAGGAGAAGGAATGAAGCAGCTACAACAAGATTCTTTGCAGGTATTTATTTGCATGTATGATTTCCTTGCTAGATTTGATATGCACGATATTAAATGTGGTTCTTTGTTTTCTTGGCATGGGTTTTGTGAGGTGTGACAGTTTATTTAGCCTAGCCTTGCTATTTTTGGATAGCAATGGTGTTGTGTAGTTCTCATGTTTTGGTTTAGATGGATTACCAGATGGATTCAAAGCTAAGTGAGGTGGATCTCTGAATATTATTATTTTTATAACACATAGCAGATTTATGTGTTGCCTTGGTTTAGGGCCTAGTGACCCCTGATTCAGATTGTGGGTTATAGTAAATCCTGAGAGGTGTTGCATCGGTTTAGGGCCTAGTGATCCAAGATTGGATTGCGGTAAATCCTGAGAGGTAGTTACCATTTATTAGGCCTAGGAATCCTTGCCGGTGAATGGCGGGATATACGGTAAAGCCTAGAGGGTGGTGTCCTGATTTAGGGCCTAATGACCCCTGATTCAGACTGTGGGTTGCGGTAAATCTTGAGAGACTAGGAGACAGGAAAATTCCTCATGGTGTAGGCAGAGAGAATCGAGTAATTTCCATGCTTGTGTTGGCTTAGTGATCTAGGTTGGATCATGGTAAGCCATATTTCTATTTGATAAGGGTGAGGTGGTTTAGCCTACGGATGTCCTGGTCGGTTTTTTTGGTTAAGTCCCACATTCATGCTTGGAATATGGCACGTGGGTGATTGGCTAAAGTAATATTTTGCTAACCAAATCTATGGTCGGGTGGAATGTGGTAATCCCATCTCCTGTTGGTTTTTACATTCGAAATTGAAGAGCTCATTCCTTTGGTATTTAGTATGAAAATGCACGGGTTATTTTGTGGATTTCACTTGGGCTTAGATACAGGAAGTTCCAAAACCTATAAATCACTACATGGAGGATGCTCCACGAGGGGGAAAGCACACGTTATACCTTTATTTATTGGAATGAAATAACCCTCATTGGGAAATTCCAAAAACCACTCAATTGATGTCCTGGTCCTACCGCTCCCTTCTCCACACATGGTCATGGCTAAGGCTGAAGAGGGAAAAATTTAGTCCCTCTTCAGGGTTCAGGGGATCTGGGAAGGTAGTTTACTCCCTGAAGGTTTTGTTGGTGATGTTTAAGGTGTGTTTGTTGTGTTTCCGTCAGTTCCACTTCCTTAAGGTCATCTAGGAGGCTAAATCTCACATTAGTAGCCTCTCATCACATGTTTACCTCGATTGGCCATTTACTTTGGTAGACGTGGGAAGAGGGTGCAATTACATAAAGGCTTCTTGGTAGTGACCTATGCAAGCACTAACATGGATAAATTCTAGTATTTTTGATGATGTATTTTTTTTCTATTAGTTCAATTTTGTGTTTTTGTATTGTGGAGTGTGAGTTTTTATTACTAGAACAAAAAAAATACTTATTTAAACTGTAATACATCAACGATATTGTTCCAGATAATTTACAAAGGTAATATTAGAAGGAATGAAATCTTTTGCCAATATTATATGGATCGAATTTTATTCCACTTGTGTTTCCCAAATATACCATGATGGAATGTGATTCTATATTATGGGTGCACTAATTTTATGTTCCTCGTTGTAGTCCTCATGAGAGTTTGTGTTAGTTCCCCTCAAGTCAAATATATGTATACACAGTCTTATCCCCAAAGGTTTTTCCTCTTTCATGTAATATGAAAGAAATGAATTGCAATAATCTCAACTACATGGTTTTTGGTTAGTCTACATATATTTTATAATGTCACATATATGGTATAATACTTGACAATTACGTGCAATAACTATGTGTTGAGGAAAATATGTTGAATACGTAGATTTTCCTTGCAAAAAATTGTTCTATAATATTCTAAATGTGTGGTATTTGACAAGTTTTTGAAAGGATAATAAATAGCTAGCTTCTTGGTCTTGGAAAAAAGTCTTACTAAAATATAAAAGTTCTAACCTATTTCATATTTGTGAGTTAATTTGGCATGTGATTACTCTGATATCAAAGTTTGAACTTGTGAATTCCTCTAAACCCGAGGATGACCATGTCAAACCTTGTAGTATTTTCTTGCATAGCACTAAGAGTGACCCAATCCTTTAGTTATATACGAAATGATGTTTAGAATCCCTAAGCCACTCACATAATAATTTTAGCTATATTTTTTAAATCAAATATAGCCTACCTATGTCCGTGGATATACCTTTGCAATTTTCACACTTAACATTTTAATCTTTCTTTCTTGACCCAATTATTTCTCTCTTCAAATTTCAAACAATATTTGGTCGTAATTGTTTCATTCTTCAATTCCTTGGACATGTTTGGCCCTATCTTTATTATTTTACAATATCTTGATTTATTGTATATTTTTCTAAGAAGTACATTTGGATTGAAATCATACTATAGAATTGTGAATATTTTGATCTCCTTAGTAAGAAAATCAAGCATTTCCACCTTCCCTATATTAGAAATACTCTATATCCCTTTTTAGGTTTTTCTAAATCCAATCCTATGGAAGGCTTGATGTCAATGAGCTCTTGATACAAAATTAAATCCTCCACGCGTTCCTAAAAATGATCATTGACAATAGATCCACCCTTTTTTTCCCATGGATGCATTGTGGTGTTGAAGTCACCACTAATGATGCATCTTGTGTTTCGAAGGCTTTCTTTGACATTCATCAATGAAGCTTAACATCAAAACTTAAATCTAGATAGGCTATTGGTATGTAGACATTGATCACATGGTAGGATTTTCTTGATGGAAGATGGAGAAGGATCATTAACAACCAATGGTTTGATTTTTTCTCCTTTATTAGATTGAAGACGGTTGACTACCATAAAAAAACATAATCCTCTATATGTTCCCTTTGATCCAATGGAAAAGGAGTTTTACTCTCCACGTTATTCTACTTTTGTTGAGGGAATCTTGTTCCACCATCTTAGTCTCCTAGAACAAGATAATTTGGGTGTTTTCTATTTTGATTAAATTTCTGATTTCAAAATCCCTTTTCTCAGTTCCCAACCCCCTACAATTCTAGGAGACAACAATCATCATTTACAAACAAATTTTGAGCCCCCACCTAGATGAGGGCCTCTAAATCATTGTTTCCTTAGGTCTCTTTGATTTTTAAAAGCTGGGGATTTGATGACAGTCTGGGTTCCTCTTTCTTTGTCCCCGTTTGTATGTTTTATCCTTACTTTACAATTAGTCCTTCTTCCTACTCTCTTGCTAGTTTGAGGATGTTGAAAAAAAAATTTCCATCTCATTTTCAGATCAATCATCAATTGAAGCGAAAATTTTAGGATTATATCTCTACATGTGGTGGGAGATAAGAAATCTTCCCCATCTTTTGATTGTTTCCATTCTCTCTGATCTACTTGAATCGAAATATATTCTATCTATGCCATTTATTCATCGATTGTTTTGGAGGATTCTTTCTCTTCAACATGCATTTCATGCTCTACGAGCTCCTCATATTTTCATTCCTTGGATGAGCCTTCATTATCAAGGGGAGAAAATTGGTTGTGGGGCTGGGGGTGATTTTCACTTGCATGCAACCCCTGGGTCATGCATTAGGCTTAATGAGGGAAATGAGGGAGTGGGGGAGGAGGATCGTCTTTCTTGGGAACCTTGCATGCACTGGTATCCTTACCTGTTCCTCTTATTCTTTTGTAGGTTTTCCATTGGTCTCCCTCTTATTGACATTTTCCTTATCCACTCCCTTTGGGCAGTTCTTCGTAAAATGGCCATAATCATGGATATGCTTGCATTTGAAAGGTAGTTGGTCATAGTCCACCGGCTGGATAAAGGTCTAGTTTTCAAAGGTTGATTGTACCACTTTTGACAAACCCTTCTATAGATAAACTTCCATGCAGATTCAAGCATAAGCGTACATGGATCCCTTCAGTTCAACTCTATGTATGTATTTTACGAGAATTTTCTCGATGTTTCTAAAAGTTTCTTTATTCCATCAATGGAGGGGAAGGTGAGGTAACTTCACCTCGATTGGAACCACTTTTGGGACATCATTTTCTGGATTAAAATTGGGTTTCCATCTATCCAAATATAGCCCTTAGGTGTCCATGAATAATGGGACACTTCTAAATATTAAATCTCAATTTTGTTTCTTTTAAAACAGGAATGAGAAGAATCCTCTTCCACAGAAAGAGGATTCCCTTTGATGAGTGGTCACTAATTTTTCTCCACCCACTGGTTCAACATTCTTGGGGAAGGCTAGATCCTAATGAACTGACCAATGAAGCCCTTTTCAACCAAGCATAATGGCATAATTCAGGATTGATCTGAGTAGACGTGGATCTTTGGGATAAAGTCCAACTTCTTCACAAAATGTGAGGGTTTTGGATGTTGTGAGGCCACGTTGAACAAAGTTTGGAAGGCTATGTCAAGTGTTGGCAGAGGAGGGAGGGTGGAAGGTACCCGTGGAAGCAAACATAGTTTCTTGTGCACACTCCACTCAAACTCGACCCTTAAACCCTAAGAAATATCGACCTTAATTTGCATTAAAAAAAAAAAACAAAAAAAAAACCTTATTTGTGTGTAGGAATTAATATATAAATTTAGTTTACTTAAATTATCTAAAGTTTTTACTATAAGATTGTTATTTATTTTTATTATATTCTTTTCATTTTATTTTTTATTGTGCATTTTATATGAATTTCCTACATGGTTTTACTTATTGGATATTATTTTCTTCTACATTTTTCTCTTCATATCATTTACTATATTATTTAATAAAAGGTGTATTAATGTTCATATTTCTTCTTCCAATAAATTTAATGTTCTTGCCTATCTTATTCTATTATGCATAATCATGTTTTAAGTCATAATATCCATTAAGGGTGAAGCTTTTTCGTTCTAAAGAACTTGTTATGAATTATTTAGGTATTTATTTGATCCTGTTCCACCAATTTATATATGTAATTTCCTTTATGCAATATTTTTCCGGGTGCATGCCTCTCACCCTAGATTCTCGTGGATATCTAATCCAAAATAATTATATTTCTAGGTTATCTTTAGTGTCTAGCCTTCAATATCAATTTATAGTTTATTTTCTTTAATTTAGCAACATTACTACCATTTTTTTTCAACCTTTCCCATAATTTCTTCCTTAAATCAATATTAAATGAAATTTTAAAATCAATAGAATGATACCATAATTATTCACCATTAATTGGTGTTTTTATTATGTACTTAAAGCTTAATTAATGATAAATTGTTCTCATGGAAAATTTGTGGCCTTTGGTTCTTACCTTTTACTTATTTGATTAATGGAATTGGATTTTACTTATTTTCTCGACACGAATTGCTTTGTTCATAATGGTCATATAATTCCTCTTTTGTAGTACATGTCTGAAATCACATTAGCATGTACTTATTTTGTAATTTCTTAAATGTTTCTTTTAAGAAACACACTTATGTTGTCCTTTTCTTTTTATTTTTTTATTTTTCAAAATCTGTCTTTACAAGTATTCCAATCTGGATTTTAAAGATATAAATAGATTCAACACCCCTTCTTTTTTTTTGAAAAATATTGATTTAGAAGTCCAATCCGTAATTAAACTACTCATGTACTGGAAATATCTATATGTTTTAGGGTGAGACTACTCATGTACTGGAAATATCTATAACTACTTTTGGAGAATTGGTAACTTCAATAATCCCTCTTACTACTTTGAGACAAATTGGTTTGATTTTAATAGTTATATAATTTCTCTTTTGTGGTACATGTGGTACATGTGTGAAATCACATTCAAATACACCTTTGGTAACTTCCATAATCCCTCACAAATTGGTTTGACTGTAATAGTTATATACTTCCTCTTTTGTGGTACAAGTGTGAAATCACATTCACATACACCTTTGGTAACTTCCATAATCCCTCCTAAGAGTTTGAGACAAATTGACTTGATTGTAATGGTTATATACTTCATCTTTTGTGGCACATGTGTGAAATCGCATTCATTTACACCTTTGGTAACTTCCCAGGTGTTTGAGATAGATCATAATGGTTAAATACTTCCTCTTTTGTGGTATATGTGTGAAATCACATTCACATGCACCTTTGGTAACTTCCATAATCCTTCCTACAAGTTTGAGACAAATTGGTTTGATAGTAATGGTTATATGCTTTCTATTTTATGGTACATGTGAGAAGTGGCAAACTTTGGTAACTTCCATAGAAAATGGTTATATACTCTTTTATCATAATGGTTATATACTCTTTTATGGTACATGCTAGAAATCACATTCAAATAGTTCCGTTTTTTTTGACACGTGTGTGAAATTACATTCACTTGCACCTTTGATAACTTCCATAATCTGTCCTATTAAGTTTGAGAAATACTAGTTTGATGGTAATGCCTATATCCTCGTTTGTGGTGTATACACCTTTGATAACTTCCATAATCTGTCCTATTAAGTTTGAGAAATATTAGTTTGATGGTAATGCCTATATCCTCGTTTGTGGTGTATGTGTGAAAACACATTCACGTGCAGCTTTGGTAATTTCCATAATCCCTCCTATGAGTTTGAGCAAAATTGGTGTGATCATAATGACTATATCCATAATCCCTCCTATGAGTTTGAGCAAAATTGGTGTGATCATAATGACTATATACATCCTGGTTTGTGGTACATGCATGTGTGAGATCATATTTACCTGCACCTTTGATAACTTCCATAATCACTCCTAGAGTTTGACACAGATTGGTTTGATCTTAATGGCTATTTACTCTTTGTTTTGTGGCACATGTGTGAAATCAAATTCACGTACACCTTTGGTAACTTCCACACTCCCTCCCACTAGTTTGAGACAAATTGGTTTGATCTTAATGGTTATATACTTCCTCTTAGTTATGGGTAGGATGAAGTTGTTTCCATGGTAAAATGTAAAAGAAAATAGTCTAAAATATATATTTTTAGTTATTTTGTTGAATAAACTTATATTATATAATTTTTAAAAATTATGGTAAATTTTCTAGCTATTATTTTGATATCAAAAATATATTTCCCAATGTACAAGTTAAATATATTAATAATTTATGATTTATCATAAATCTCCCATAAAATCACGTTATCATTTGAGAACAGACTCATTTCGAACTATTTAGTATAGTTCGTCATCAAAGAATTTCTACTAATTTATATTATGGATCACAGAAGCTTAGATTCCAAAAATATCTTGATTTGTCAAAGTGAACTTTATTTTAAAAATGCTAACTCTTCAATCAAAACAAATTTACTTATTTGAGGAATATTGGGTCAACATTTCAAAATTAACAAATTTTGAAATGTTGAGCCAACATTTCAAAATAAACAAATTTTGAAAAGTTGAGCCAATATGTTCCAATGCTATGGATCCAAAAACATTACATCAAAAGAATTCTAAATCACATAAACCTAAACTCAAAATATATTACATTGTTAAAAAAAACTAATAATTTAAAACCCAATAAAAATTAATAAACTATTTTCTCATTTGCTAACAAAATTACATTTTATATATATTATCTTTGATGTAGTGTTTCCAAATCTATCATATCAAGAAATATTGGGACAACATTTTAATGTTAGAAATGTTGAAAAGTTGACCCAATACATTAAAACACTGACCTAATATTTATAAATATAGTGTGATCGATCTGAAACATTACATGAAAGCATTTTGAAGCATTTTGAATTACATAAGTCTAAACTCAAAAATATATTATATCTTTTTAAAAAATCTAATAATTTAAAAAATTGAGATGAAATCTTGATTTGTGTTATTTAAAGTGTTTTTTTTTTTTTTTACTATATATATGGATTCAACACCTTGAAAAACACAAAAAATCACATTAAAGAAAACTAGTGTATATATTTATATGGGTAACCCTGCAGAATCCAAGTGAATCACATCAAAGACAACTCATGTATATATCTATATGGGTAACCCTACACAATCCAAGTGACCTAGGAGTTTTTCAGAGTGCTGAATCCATATATACAGTCAAAAGACCAATTTAAATAAAACAAATCAAGATTTCAGACAACTCATATATATATATATATATATATATATATATATATATATATATATATGATGATGATGATGGTTAACGTCCACTGAGACCAAACTTTGGTCTATCGGACCTAAAGAAACGAATTATTTAGTTTGTTTTAAAATTCTACTTCTATGCTCAAAGAGCTTGGAGACAAGCCTCCCAAGCTCACTATAATTTTGACATGCTAAAAGGCTAGAAAGATTGGTACTACAATGTAACACATGTACTCCCAGTAAATAATTATTACATAACTGTTCAAACCCAAGAAAATCAAGATTCGGTTAATGTAAAACCAATTCTTGATAACCATCCAAATCGTTCTGCATCTGTGGCGGTTAACAGTTTCTTCGGGGATGCCTCTCTCTTTATATTATCATCATATGTGTCGATTTTTTCATTGATTTGTTGGAATATCTAATTGGTGTAGCCCGTATGAGGGGTGATTCACCTTCATTAACCGCTTTCTTTTCTTACTGCGACTTGTAAAACAATAGCGAGATAATTCCAAAAAGTGACACTGCTACAAAGATTAGGGGAAGTTTATTTTTTTTAAGCCCGAGGAGCCATGAGAAACTTGTTTCATTCCAAGCTCAATTCGTGCAGAATCTACCTGCCAGACATGAGAAACTTTTTTCATTCCAAGCTCTATTCGTGCAGAATCTACCTGCCAGACATGGTCTGCATCTTCGCTAGCTCTCGTTGGTTTTAAGGAAAGATGGTTGAATAAAAACTGTGCTTCAGGGTTGCAAAAGATATTGAGAAGGCAAGAGACCATCCGCAGTCGTCCGATGGAGTCACTTCTGAATGGCCTAACCGACTGTAACAACGGTTAGGATAAGTAAATCGTCCATTTTCTTGAAGATTGTTTGCCGATCTCTCAACAACAGATAGGCTATTGAAAGTACTCTGCAGTTTCATATATTTACAACTCCAGGGTCACGCATGCCTCCACCAAAGATATCATCTCTACAATTTGTGGCCCTAATTCCTTTTGGAAGAAGATCATGCTTAGGCATGCAACATAAGTAATAACTTTCATTGGAAAGAATATAAAGATTTGTAGGTGGGAAAGATAGCATGTGGTGCTAAACTATATTGGAAATGATTGTTTAGTATAATCTTTGAAAAAGAAGACATGTATTTATATGCTTAATTGGATAGTTTTATAGGAAAGAAAACATATGTTTACCTGCTCACTTGTGTTGAGGTTTCCTTTGGGAAGACTCGTGAAGGAAGCCACGTGCTTCGTTGGAGACTCTTTTGGAATCTATATGCCTTTGCATGCATGGGAGCAACATTTGATATGTTAGATTGCACTCCATGTACTAAAATTAATAGCTCAAGGGTTAGCTATTTTGATTAAATTATGTAAATTGCATGCATGAGTATCATAACTAAGTATCAGTTTATTTTAAATGTATGTTGGGGAGATGTAGCTATTGTCTTGCAGTGCTTATGAGATGGAAACATTAGTTAATGTGATGACTTAAACCAGCACATATGAGGTATGTGCGGTTAAAGGGAGAATGTCAAGGTACTTTACTTGCATGTCATGAATATACATGAGTAGATGGAGAAACCACTATAGTATAGATATATGTAATGATTTATTATACTTTATGAATCTTGACATCAATGTGCGATGAAGGTATTAGCAAGGTATGATGGTGATATGTATAAATGATATATTATGCTTAACCTGGTGGCAGGAAAATGATTATGGTTCATGCAGATGAGTACGAACTACCGGATGATACAGTGTACGATGGACCATTGTAGGTACATTCATGCCATCAAGATATGAAGATATGAAGACCAGAAGGTAAATGGTATCATATTTATTGTAATGGCTTTAAGCTAGATATTTGTATATTTCCTTGTAAGATTTATAAACAATGGTTAAGGGATGGTCTCCCTTATAAGCCATTGAGTGAGGGCTGATCACCCTCACGAGTGTTTAATAATAAAATTAAACGTTTGTTGGTTTTCACCCTACGGGGTTTCCAGGGTATATTGGTGTTCAATGATGTGATTGATTATTGTGTCAAGGTGATGATGTTGTTTTCCTTTCCTGTTGTGATATTTATAATGTCAAGAATGTGATGACTACATGAATAATGAAATGAGTGGAAGGTTACATCATACAGTATTATGTTAATGTACTGTAATGGAGATTGTTAATGGTTAAAGAGCTTACTATTCTTAATTCTAAAGTTACACTATGAAATGGTAAACATTCTATGTAATGATGAGTAAGAAATATTTAATGGTGAATGGTTAGTTACCCATGAGTAACTTGTATAAATTTTTTTTATCTCCTTACATTTCCATGTGAAGTTAACGGTGTATATTACATACAACAAAGATTATGAAATTGAGATCTAATGTAGGTGTACTCAGGGCACTCTAAGAGGAAGTGAATTTCATTCACTTATAAGTGTGTAACTTATAAGTGAAATGACATTTTCACATTTCTTGTTGATTAATTTTAATGAAAATTCAGGAGATTTTTAAAATTTTGAATTTAAATTATTTAATCTATAACATGTGCCCAACAAAATTTTTCACTATATTAAATCTATTTATGTATTTCAAACATCAAAAATCACATTTTTTTTTAAATTCTTTTAAAAAATTTAAATAAAAAAATCTATTTCTTTTATAAATTAAATTAAGCCTAGCTCGTAATCATCGTATTGAAGAACAACAATCAACTTTTTAAAACTTCTCATTGTGAAATATTAACCAATTACTTCATAATGAATCTAAAAGCATTAAAAAAGCATTACATCAAAACATCACAAAAATCTAACTCAAAAATATATTATATCTTTTAAAAAATAAAATATATTATATCTTTTTAAATATATATATATATATATATATATATATATATATATATATATTTTTTTTTTTTTTTTTAAATACACCATCAACGACACAAGTAATCACCGACCAAAATACAAAGTGGTTACCGAGGGCAACTTTGACACGAGAATGCATATTAAATACGACACTGGAAGACGAAACAATTGTCACACGTAACCCAGGGCAACTAATGTTTAATGCGTAGTATAAAAGGGCCGCGTTTTCATTTAGAATCAGGCAATGATTTTGAAGAAAATCTGGCAAATATTTGCCCAGAATCTTGTTTGCAGTTGTTAAACTTTAATATTTTGAGTGCCCTAAGAGTTTTTGATAGTGCTGAATCCATTTCCAGCGTCAAAAATGGATTCTAAACACTCCAAGCACATGATTTTTCGAGTTTTAGTTCACTGGATTCTGGCAATTTTCTGCCGTCCGAGCTATTTCACGGGCTCGGTAGACAACTTCAATGTTTAAACCCTCCTACCAAAAAACAGTTATCATAGTTATCATATATATATGATATAGTTAATTTGAAAATTTTATATATGCGTAGTCTACCGAGGCCGCGTTTTGACCCAGAATCCGGTAACGATTTCCAGAAAATCCGGCAAAGATTTGCCCAGAAACTTGTTTACAGTTGTTAAACATTAGTATTTTGAGTACCCCAAAGGTTTTTGATAGTGCTGAATCCATTTCCACTATCAAAAATGGATTCCAAGCACTGCAACTACTTGATTTTTTAAAATTTAGTTGACCGGATTCCGACAGATTTCTGCCATCCGAGCCAAAACGCGGCCTCGGTAGACAACTCCTTTATATATATATATAGATATACCCAGCACATACATACATAAACACAAATACACCATCATTCTATCCAGAAACGACACAAGTAATCACCGACCAAAATACAAAGTGGTTACCGATTGCCAACTTTGACACTAGAAATGACACCAAATTATCCGATTTTCGAAGTCAATTTATGCCCCTTAATGCATATTAAATATCCTTTTTCTTCCCCAAAAATACGGCCGAATTGGCCACCGGAAGACGAAACAATTGTCACACGAAAACCAGGGCAACCAATGTTTAAACCCTCCTTCCAAAAAAAGTAATTAAAGATTGACGGAAAATGACCGGAAAACTATAGGCGACCCCGCGTTTTCCTCAGTACCGAATTTATCCCGCCATTTAAAAAAAATGAAAAATGAAAAAACAGAACTATAAATATGTATACATGATGAACTATAAAATATAAAAAAATGTTCTTGCACTGAACTATAATAAATAATTGAGGAATAAATATATTAATTTAATAAAAAAATATAATTTATTTTAATTTAATAAGAGAAATAATAAAGTTTTTAATGAATTAAATAGTTTTAAAAATATTATTTTTATATTTAATTGTGTTTAAGATGTTTTGAAGAATGGTAAAGGTATTGTAATGTTTAATATTTTACATCATTTAAAATAAAATAAAAATAAAACATAAAATCAATAATTAATAATTAAATTTGTCTGGATCTATTTTGACTATTTTGACTTTGGATCTACCAAATGTCTTAAAAGATTAATTTTTTTTCATAATAAAAAAGATTTGTATCTATGTTCAATCACTTTCTACATTTGGTAGATCTTGAATTAAATTAAGATAGATCAAAGTTAATTTCATCAAATTAAAATTTGGCTATTAGTAATAACATTATCATATATATAACTATTAACACTAATTTGAAAATTAATTTGTAGTAAATTGTATTGTATAATATGATGATATCAGAGTAAAAACTGATAAAAAGATAAAAAAATTTAATTAAATAATACAAGATGTTAGTTAACCAATAAAAAATGATTAAAAGAATTTTTTTGGAAAAATAACTGCAAATAATATAAGTATTAATAAGCTACTTTTTAATAATTAAAATTACATTATTAATTCTTATATAAATAAGTTACTTTTAATAATTAAAATTAGATTATTAATTCTTATATTGGATAAATTATTATATCTTATCTCAATGTGAATTTCTTTTTTCGTATTATTAAATAATAATTAAAAATAAAATGTATGGCTTTTTATGGTGGGTTGATAGGGGTGTTTTTATTAAATAGTTATTAGGATTAATTTTTTAATGTTAATTTGGAATATTTTAATTTATGTTTTGTTATTTTGTTATAAAATGTTTATATGAATTTAAATTTTGGTTATTTGGTATATTATAATTTATATTTCAATTTTTTATTTTTTTTAACCTTTATATAAATTCAAATTTTGGTTATTAATGATAGATAATTGTGAGAATACTCATATATATAATTTTTTTATTTATAAAATGTTTATATCAATTTAAATTTTGGTTATTAATGGTTGATAATTGTGAGAATATTCATGTGTATAAGAATATAATCATATTATAATTTTTATAATATATTTGATGGTTTCAATGATAAAAATGGACTTGATTATTTGGGTAGTCCAACTTGATGCAACTTATGTAGAAAATTTGAAGTTAATTGAAGAGAATGTGACTCACTAAACATATTAAATGTTTATTCATAGTTCTAGTATAAACAAGTATAGATAAGATGAAAAGAATAGATGATCAAGAAGGATATGTGATGGGCTTACTTGGATGATGCTTCATTGTCAGAGGAAATTTTGTATTTCTACAAAACATTGCATTTCTCTCAAATATGAGACAAGTTTGGGAGATTAACTATTACCATAAATTTGATGGATTTCACATGTAAATTTGATAGCTCTCACATATCAAGGGAGATGGATAAGATAGTGGATGAACTATCAATAAATAAATAAGGAACTTGGATTATATCCATATGCATAATTGAATATACTCACTAGCCTAAATACATTTAACTTCTGATTTATCATGCCCCAAGTGGGATCAAATACCTCTAAGATGCAAAATTTACCTAAAGTTCTATAGTCCTTAAAGAAGGTTTTCATAACTTGAATAAATTAATGATAAGTGGAGGATATTTAAAAAATAATGAAGATGTAAGCATATGAAAAAAATGTATGTTTACACTTTGTGAAATAATTATCTATTTTAACGTAAGAAACTAACGTGAGTAGTTTTTATGTGACTGCGAAATCACAATTGAAATTTTACAAAACATTCCTCCAAAGCAACCACAAATGCCTGCCTAACCAAATCCAAATACCAACACCAAGCATACTCAACGAGTCTACAACAGAGAAAGTACTTACTAAACCTATGTTGTATAAATCCAAAAAATCAACCTTAGGTCTGAGAAGGTCCTTCCAAATGTTCATCCACCTCCTCCAACATAGAATCCCAAGGAAGAGAAGGAAGTGTTGAGAAACCTATAGGGCAATGATTAGAGTGATTTCTCTTTCTTTCATAACTTCTTGTGATGTGTTTTACTTATCTTACTTATTAGCTTCTCTTATTATTATTACGATTTTGTATCATCAAACAACTTCCAAAAACAAGAAGAACAATAACACAGAATATAGGCTGCAAGCCAAGGCCAAAACCTCTCAACTTGAGAGGAAAACTCGCAAATCGCTTCTCTTTCTTATAGATTATTCAATTAAGAAATTTCAAGACCTTTACACCAAGACATATACCCTCCAAGACCAAGTCCAAGTGTTGAAATTGGCAACAAGAAGCATTGAAAATGGCAACCAGAAATGGCACCCATAAATGGCACCATAAGGGGGCTTCTGATTTAATTTTTCCCTTAATTAAATTGGAAGAAAAATTGCAATTCCATCACATTACAACTTGTATTAGTTAATCGAGCCAGGAATACTTAGTTAGCTTAGGAAATTTGAGTTGAGGGTCAAAGATGAGGCATGTAGAGGATTTTCCATGATTTTAGGGGTCTAGTTACAATTATTTGTGAGTTGTAATTAGTTAACTCTATTAATTGAGTTAAAATCAGTTTAACTAGTTCTAACTGAGAGATGAGCTAGTGATAGGTCCAATGAATTAGATTTGATTTAATTCACAAGTAGTGATAAATCAATTAACTGATAATTCGCTATAAATAATAGTTACATATCAGTTCTAAGGAAGGCCCAGTTGAGACAGGGGTTAAAGGGAAGATAAATATCAGTTGTACTATTAGAAAATTGTACATGTCATGCATGAGGTCATTGGGAAGCCTTATAAGGATTGCACAATCATTAATTGGGATTTTCCTAATTAATAGGGGCTCAATGAGTCCAAGAATGCATAAGGAAGACATGCTGGGAAGAGGCAATAAAAAGGTTAAATATTGGACCAAACTTGCTTAGATCGAAAGCTAGATTCGAGCAGGATCAAAGTGAGACAATTAATAGAGTGCAAAGGTTTCTCAAGAAGGGAAATAACATTGTATTGTTTCATGATATTGACCATATGCAATATAAAAATAGCGGGGTTTTGAGTAATTGCTTTACCTGGATACATCTTGTGGTGTGTGGTTGATTTACTTCTTTCCCTTACTTGTTATGTGATTGTGCGATCATGTTTTGTTTCCACAAATTGTAAAAGGATTCAATATTTTGTTTCAGTACATTACAAGATTGAATTAAATTTCATTGTTGTATTTATGCATGGTATAAGATTGCAAGGAATCACAATAGAAGTGAAGAAATTGACTTTGTTTTGAACATGTACATCGAATTTGTAGATTTATTCTTCGAGACCAACGACAGATCAAGATGTATTTCAATGGCTTGAGACTCAAATATGCACTTGAGAGAAATTAGAATTACATAGCATGGAAGGACATGTTGGAGGCAGTGTTGGAGGAAAATGGACTGAAGGTATTCATAGACAGTGATATTTCTCAGCCCACAGCAATAGATGCTCAATTTCTTGATGCATGGAAGAACAATGTAGCAAAGGAAAGAAGGATCTTGTTAGAGGTAGTACGAGATCATATTATCTTGAGTTTGCATGAAAAGGAAACTCCATATGATATGTGGAAGGACTTAACAGATCTGTCTCAGAATAAAAATGACCACAGGAATTTGGTGTTTAAATACAAGCTCAGAAAGATCAAGAAGGAGGAGTGTGAGACGATACCAAAACACTTGACAAAGTTCACTCAATGTCGAGATGAGATTGGAAGTGTTGGTGTGATAGTAGCCCAAGATGATTTGGTGAGCCTAGCACTTCTAGGCCTTCCCAATATCTGGCATAGTTACCAGGACTCGGTGAATGGGAGGGAGAAGTTACCAGACTGGGAGTGATTATGGTCAGACTTGGTACAAGAAGAGATAAGGCATAGCACCACAGACAAAACCTCTTCCACAAATAAAGAAGAAAAAATTGCATTAGTAGGAAAAGGCAGGAAAGCCAAGGGAAAGAAGTCACAAGGTGAAGAGGGCAAGAGAGACTTGTCCAAGGTCAAGTGTTTTTACTGTTAGGAGCATGGGCACTATGCCTCAAAATGTCCACATAAGGCAAGCAAGAAGGACCCTGCAAGTCTAGCAACGAGTGAAGCTCTAGCTTCATAGTTCGAGCTTGATTTTACTCTCATTGCATGCATGGCCAACACTGTAATGGTATGCATGTGTTATCTCAACAACAGTGCCTCGTTCCATATGACGGGGAATAGAGATCTCTTAAGTGACTTAGAGGAGAAGGACCTCCAGCAGAACATAGAGTTTGGAGATGATAGGAGGTATAACACAACCAAAATAGGTACAATTACCTTTTAGTGGGAGACTGGCTCCCCTCTCAAACTCAAAGATGTTTTGTATGTTTTAGGACTAAATAATAATCTTGTCTCTATAGTGGTATTGGAAGACCGTGGTTCTGATGTGATTTTTAGAAAAGTAAAGGTGTTCCTTAGACACATATCCACAAAACAGGTGAAAATGATAGGTGTAAGATTCAAGAACCTATATTCTCATGAGGTAAAATATGCATGCAAATATTTGAGGAGAAAAGAAGAGGTTAGTGACTTGGTGGTTGAGAGGGAGCCTAAATTACCTCTCAAATTGCAGCATCAGAAGCAGTGTTAGAAGGTTGCGGAGTAGCCATAATTGGAGAATCAGAGAGCAGACCGAGTGGAGGCATCCACTGAAGCAGAAACCTAAACTAGGGGGGAATTTCATGCCATATGGGAAGAGGGACCACATGCAACAATACCTTTAGGTGAGAGATGAGGTGATGTGAAGACATAATCCCAAGAGAAGAAATTGGTTTGGATCCATTGATATGGCTTGTCTCATGGATCATACATGGCTACGGGAAGCCCATAATATAAAGTATCAGGAAGGATCAATAGTGATTGATGCAGTCAGATGTCAGAAAGATAGAAAAAAAAGTGATATATGTCAGATACTGGAGTGAAGATACTTTGATTTAGTATGTATAGAACTGTCTTTGTAGCTTCACCCCACAGGAATTTTGGTAAATCTTGATCATGTATCATTTTTTTTACACTTTATTCAATGTATCACTTCTTTCATTTTTCAACTCTATTTTGTTCAGGATTATATGGGACTATCATCTCCCTCTTAACCCCAGACTCCTTACATAAAGAAATGATTTCCTTAGATGTGTATTCTCCTCCATTGTCGGATCTTAATATCTTTATTCTTCTTTATGTAAGGTTCTCTACTTTAGCTTTGAAATCTTGAAATTTGGTAAATACTTCATCCTTGGATTTCATTAAGTAAACCCAAGTTTTCCTTGAATGGTCATCTATAAATGTGACATAATATAGATGACCTCCAAGATCTTTAGGATTCATAGGACCACAAACATCGGAATGAGTAATATCCAAGATTTCTTTTGACTGTGAAGCACTGCTTCCAAATTCTCTCTTGGTGTTCTTACCAATGTACATCCTTTGCATACTCCTTTCTGATCTACCTTAAGTTCAAGGATTTCATCTACTATCGAATTTAGGGTTGGAAGGATTTTGAAATGGAGATGACCAAATCTTCTATGCCAAAGTTCACATGGATTGATTTCGATGTGAATTAGAGCTTGAGAAAGGGGATATAGAAACTTGTAAAGTCTTCCTTCATGAATCCCAATTACTCTAGCAGTTTCTATTGTTGAGTTTTTACCCCATACGAAAACTTTCCATCGATGAAATTCACTCTATCACCTTT
This sequence comes from Pinus albicaulis, assembly GCA_034641835.2. Classification (NCBI taxonomy): domain Eukaryota; kingdom Viridiplantae; phylum Streptophyta; class Pinopsida; order Pinales; family Pinaceae; genus Pinus; species Pinus albicaulis. The sequence goes on from CM076572.1 coordinate 557,531,571, forward strand.
ATCTTATAAAATTGAAATTGAGAGTAATTTCTTATGCAAATGTGGAATAAATAAGATGTTTTTGATATGAATATTATCTCCATTCTCTAGCTCTATCGAGGTTGATCCAATTCCATACATAGGATAGCTCTTATTATCTCCAAGTTATATGGAGTAAGAATACTGGGCATTTTGACAATGTTTTTAGTTACTTGTGATGACCAGTCATATGCCTCGATGCTCCATTTTCGATCATCCAAATTTTCTCATCTTGAAATATGTTTGTGAGTGCTGAGAAGAGTACTTTCTTGATATGAATTTCTACCTTTGAACACTTATTGAGAAGATTCTTCAATGTAGTATAGATATTCATGCTGCCCTTAGCTAACCTTAGCTCTGAAACCATGTTGAGAAATCTATAGGGTAATGATTAGAGTGATTTCTCTTTCTTTGATAACTACTTGTGATGTCTTTAACTTATTTTACTTATTAGCTTCTCTAACTATTATTATGATTGTGTATCATAAAAATACTACCAAAAACAAGAAGAACAAGAACACAAAATATAGGCTGCAAGCCAAGGTCAAAAGCTCTCCACTTGAGAGGAAAACCTGTAAATCTCTTCTCTTCCTTACAGATTCTTCAATTGATGAATTCCAAGACCAATACCCTACAAGACCATGTCCAACCTTTTTGGATGATGTTATTTCCTTGTCCAAGTCAAACCCAGTCAAATCTCTTCCAATAGCACAACTTCAACCTCTAACTATAGAATTTCAGCCTCCATTGGAGACGTAAAATTTTTTGCCCTCCTACATTTGTTTCTACCACATGTGTGAGCTTATTTTATCCTCCCAGGGCTTCCTTAGACCTTCGCTTGTCTTTATATGAATTTTGGATCTTGAGGATGGCTTCTTGTGACCTTTTCTTAACCTTCTTATATTCTCTTCTTCAATATCAAACTTGTAGAGGAAAACCCTAGATCTGCTGCAAAAACCCTATCCTTACTTCACACGTGTGAGAGAGAAATAGGCCAAAACCAATTCTTCTTTGTCCTCTTCCTTATTCTTCTTCCTTCTCTTGAATGAGTGAGATGTGAATGTGTTTCAAGGAGCTTGGGTTTAATCCTTTATATAGGCTTCTTAATGGTGGATGTGGCTCCTCAAATTAGGCCGACATTCCAACTGCCAGGCCGACTTAATCTTGGAGGGTAATTTGAAACTTAAGGGAATTTTTTTTTCTTTACAAGTTACGATGTGCCCAAATGGGTCTTCAACTTATGAAAATGACTCTTTTGACTTATTGACCTAGAACATGCAACATATTTCCATATGTTGCATGTTTGATCTTGTAGAGCCACCTAGAAGTTACCATAGATTTGTGTTCATGCCTAGGTATGATCTCCAAAAATCCATTCTTCATTATAGATTGATATTCTTCATTCATGGCATCCTTCCATTCTTGGTGATTGAAAACTTATTCAAAAGTGGATGGCTCTAGTTCTATTAGATTTTTCATGTAGGTTGCATACTCAAAATATCGTTTGTGCTTCTTGCTTTCCCTGAATGTACCATGAGCCGATTCATGACCTTTTGCATCTAGAAGTGTAAACTTCAACCAGTTAGGTATTTTTATGGATTCGGGGATTGCCATAGGTTGTATAGGTTCACTGGGACCCTCATCTTCATGATTTGATTTTTATTCTTCCCTAGTAACTTCTTCTTCAAATACATAATTTTCTTCATCATCAAGAGTCCATAGGTAGATCCTTTGATTTCTTGAATGCAATACTTTCTTCAAATATTACATATCAACTGACTTCTATATAGTGTCCTTCTTTTAAGTAGATCATATAAGCCTTAGAAGAGTTACTGTATCCAACAAAAATTCCCTTCATGCCTAATGGATCCAAATTCATTCTCTTGTCCTCTGGTATATGAATAAAGACAGGATAACCAAAAATTTGGAGATGATACATGGTTGTTTTCTTCCTAGTGAACACTTCTTTGATATTTTTTTTATCTAGAGACCTGTGGGGACTTTGATTTTGTATGTAACTTTGTAGCTTCACCCCACATAAATTTCAGTAAATATTGATCATGTATAATTTATTTTACACTTTCTTCAATGGATCACTTCTTTCATTTTGCAACTCCATTTTGTTCAAGATTATATGGGAATATCATCTGCCTCTTAACCCAGACTCCTTACATAAAGTGATAATTTCCTTAGATGTGTATTCTCCTCCAATGTCAGATCTTAATATCTTTATTCTTCTTTATGTAAGGTTCTCTACTTTAGATTTGAATTCTTGAAATTTGGTTAATACTTCATCCTTGGATTTCATTAAGTAAACCCAAGTTTCCTTGAATGGTCATCTATAAACGTAACATAATATAGATGAACTCCAAGAGATTTAGGAGTCATAGGACTACAAACATTGGATGAATAAGATCTAAGGTTTATTTTTACTATGAAGCATTGCTTCCAAATGCTCTCTTGGTGTTCTTACCAATGCACATCCTTTGCATACTCCTTTGTGATCTTCCTTAAGTTCGAGGATTCCATCTACTATCTAATTTAGGGTTGGAAGGATTTTGAAATAGAGATGGCAAAATATTCTATGCCAAAGATCACATGCATTGATTTCGATGTGAATTAGAGCTTGATCAAGGGGATATAGAAAATTGTAAATTATTCCTTCACGAATCCCAATTAATCTAGCAGTTTCTATTCTTGAGCTTTTACCCCATACTAAAAATTTTCCATAAATGAAAGCCACTCAATCAAATTTATCTTATAAACTTGAAATTGAGAGTAATTTCTCATGCAAAACTGGAATAAATAAGATATTTTTTATATTAATATTAGCTCCATTCTCTAGCTCTATTGATGTTGATACAATTCCCTACACATGATAGCTCTTATTATGTCCAAGTTATACAGAGTAAGAATACTTTCATTTTGATAGTGTTTTTAGTTTCTTGCGATGACCAGTCATATGCCTTGATTCTCCACTGTAGATCATCCAAATTCTCTCATCTTGAAATGTGTCTGTGAGTGCTAAGAAGAGTCCTTCATCTTTTGTCTCGGTCACTTCTTTGTTTGGAGTAAATAGGGGATTCCATACTTCTTTGATGCCTTTATTGATATGTATTGATACCTTTGAACACTTATTGAGAAGATTCTTCATTGTAGTAGAGATATTCATGGTGCCCTTAGCTAATCTTAGCTCTGAAACCATGTTGAGAAATCTATAGGGTAATGATTAGAGTAATTTCTCTTTCTTTGATAACTTCTTGTGATGTCTTTTACTTATCTTACTTATTAGATTCTCTTATTATTATTATGATTTTGTATCATCAAACAACTACCCAAAACAAGAAGAACAAGAACATAGAATATAGGTTGCAAGCCAGGGTCAAAAGCTCTCCACTTGAGAGGAAAACCTGCAAATCTCTTCTCCTCCCTATAGATTTTTCAATTGATGAATTCCAAGACCAATACCCTCCAAGACCAAATCCAACCTTTTTGGATGATGTTATTTCCTTGTCCAAGTCAAAGGCAATCAAATCTCTTCCAATAGCACAACTTTGACCTCCAACTGTAGAATTCCATCCTCCACGCAACCCTAAAATTTTCGGCCCTCCTATAGTGGTTGCTACCATGCATGTGAGCTTATTTTATCTTCTCAAGGTTTCCTTATACCTTCGCTTGGATTTATATGAATTTTTGATCTTAAGGATAGCTTCTTGTGACCTTCACTTGACCTTCTTCTCTTCTCTTCTTCAAGATCAAACTTGTAGAGGAAAACCCTAGATCTGCTACAAAAACCATAGCCTTCCTTCACAAGTGTGAGAGAGAAATAGCCCAAAACCAATTCTTCCTCTTCCTCTTCCTCTTCCTTCTTCATTACATTCTTCTTCTTCTTCTTCTTCCTTCACTTGAATGAGTGAGATGTGAATGTGTTTCAAGGAACTTGAGTTTCCTCCTTTATATAGGCTTCTCAAAGGGACATGCCTCCTCAAATTAGGCCAACATGCCCTTAGACAGGACAACTTGATCTTGGAGGGTATTTTGAAACTTAAGGGAAAAAATATTTTTATTTAAAAGTTATAATGTGCCCGAAGGGGTCTTCAACTTATGACAATGACTCTTTTAACTTCTTGACCTAGAAAAAATCCTAGAAGCACTCAATGGGTGCTTGAACTATAAAATAAAACACCTTGAGCATGAAACCCATGCTCCAATAATAATAATAATAATAATTTTATTTAATTTTACAACTTAAAAGAATAAAAATTAAGTTTCATATTTATGAAGACTGAACCTAGTTACACATTTTTCAGCAAGAAGAACCTATGCCTCAAGTCACCCAAACAAAACCTTAGTATCCTAAAAGGTTGGCAACCCACAAAGAACACACCCTAGAAGAAGTTGAACTCTTAGGACAGTTAAAAAATTTGTGTGTTGATATCCCTTGTCTTCAATGAATTAAGGATGTTCATATTTACAACAAATATATTAAAAAAGTATATCTTTGAAGACATGGGAGGAGGAAGAAGGATGACCCCACTATTAATGTCATAGGAAGCTAGCCGGTATTATGTTAGGTAGAATAAACATCCCCAAGTACTTAGATCCTAGGACCCCAATAGTGGATGTACACATCAATGAAATCATAGTTCCAAACACTCTCATTGTTATGGAAGCTGCAATCAATGTCATGAACAAGGAAACTATGTTCAAACTTAACCTCTAAGGATATCTAAGGAAAAAATCTGTTGTACTACAAATTTTTTATAGATCCACGATAGCACTTGAAGATATCATAGAGTATGTAATGACATCCATTGATTCTTGGGATTTTCTCGCCAATTTCCTTATTCTTCAGCTAGAGTCCAAGTTCAATGGCTATCCAATAATCTTAGGAAGACTCTTGAGAGACATTGTTGATGAATACAATAGTTGTAGGACTAAGAACATGACCATCAATAATGTGAAATCAATAAAATAACTTGTATTATACACACCGGCTCAGCCTCTTATTGAGGACGAATTTCCAACATGGGCCGAGTAATAAGAATAATAATGGGACTCTTTCCTCTCATCATCCTACCCTATGTGTACATTACAAAACACCATTAGTAGAAGAAAAATTGATGAATATAATCTAATTAATAAATTTATGAAAAACCAATACCCAACTACCATGAATATTGGTGGATTAAGAAAAGATTCATCTATAGGGAAGCCTAGAAGTTCTCAATAAAATTCATTGGTATATTTTAAAATTGTTGTTTATGAGAAAAATAATGTGAAAACCATATATATTATCCCCTCGAAAACCATAGAAAATAACCCCTCTCTCTCAGATAATCAGTAGGACCACCTACTCACTATCTTGAAATATCATGTTGATCCATTTGCATGGGACTATACAAAAATGAAGGGAGTTAATCCTTCTATATGCAGTCACCATATATATATCAAGGAGGATCATAAACCTATTTACCATCCACAAAGGTGAATGAACCTGACATTAAAAGACATTGTGAAAGATGAATTACAGAAATTGTTGGATGCATGATTCATCTATCTAATCTCAGATAGTGAATGGATGTATCCCCTAGTTTTTGTACCTAAGGAGAATGGAAAATGGAGAATCTATGTTGATTACAGATGATCTGGAATCGGAGGATAACTTCTCCTTCCTAAAAAAGTGGTCATCCTTTAATGCTTTGCAAGTAAAAATGGGTCTTATTTAAACATGAGTTTTATGATTTCTTCAAGGATAATGAGTTAGTTTTTTATGTGAACTTTAATCAAGAAAAATATCATCATTTAACTCATAAAAGAAATCAACAAGAGAGACAAAAAATAATTTTGTGATGGAGTTCACCCCTCCTGGGCTACATATTTGGGCATACTAACACAGCTAGACTGGTCCATATATTTTAGTGAAAAAGAGTACATAAATGTGTTGACAATATGAGTGGTTAGTTTCCCCTTCAATGAAATGTTTTTCTGCAAATAATTGTCACTCTAAAAATCATGAAAGCCTATAGTCAGTCATGAAACAACCAACAAGAAAAGGGCTCTCTCATCAATACCCTGTACTCCATCTAAAAATGAGCATAACAAGTACAACATTTCTATATTGAAGTACTAAAAGAGAGCTTTCCTAATAAAAAACATAATGAAAAAAGACAAAGTCTTTGTGGAACGATCAATTATTTGAGAAGGATAACCTTCTAGTGGAATTTCCTTAACAATAATTTAATACATTCTAAAAGATAAATCCATAGACAACAAGAACATTCTTTATTATGAAAATATGGAGCAAAGAAGTCTTGGAATTGTCAAACAAGAGAACTTGTGGAAAATTTGTCATATTCCTAGTTAAAGTCTCATTTAGAGGAATACTTGAAGGAAGCAAAGGACCAATAGAGATCACAAGCTTTGGAAGAACAAAGCACTACAAGTAGGTTTCCATGAGGTATGTATAAAATCTATTTTTTATCAGTGTCCATCATGAGGGTTGAAATTTTTGTTCTAGGGTTTGTATTTTGAACCATAAGATATTCTAGTGATGAGAAACCCTAGTTGTGTTCCCTATAATTTGAGCTCTAGGGTTTTGTTAAGATTCTATTACAAGGGATAAAACCTAGAATGACATGAAGTGAAAACCAGATCAAGGGTTTAAAGTTAAGGAACCCTAGATGACCTCTTGATTGTATAAAACCATACAAAGACATATTGACATCATGTTTTTGGTATTGTACACTTTGATTGGGGTACTTTTCAATAAATATTGTAGGTACAAGAAGTAAAATATGGAAGGGCTAAGCCTTTGTTTCAAGAGGCATGATGGAAGGAGGGAACTACACGAACCCTTGAGCGTTATTCGTGATATGTGGAAAAAGTAGAAAGTGGAAGGTCTCTACCATGGTTAAAAAATTAATGTTATATAGAAAGCACTATAAATCATGCATCATGTCAAGAAATGGCATCATAAAATAATACTATTGAAACAAGAGCTTGTGACATCATCATAAGAATCTTGAAAGATAGTTAAAATAGAAGTCTATGGAAGTCATCAATAGAAGGAAGAAGCTCTTGGTAACCTCATTAGAAGCATAAGTAGTACTTATTGATAGAAGAAAAGTCATCTAGTATGAATATCATCATACTTCATTAGGAGGGAGAATTTGGAAGATGAAGATAATTAGGAACCACTGTTGGAATCTTCATTAGAAGGCTCATCTCTTGAAAGATGTCTCGCTAAGAATTCCACTTTGGTTGGGATTTCATTGTTTATAAAAATGATGGTATGATTAAAAAAGAATGTAGCATGTCAAATATGATTGAAACACTCTCAATCAAGGACATGAAGTCTCTAGAGGAAGTCTAGATAACCAAATAATAAAAAAGGTACGTATGCATATGTTTAAATGAGTTAAGTCATGCCATTATATAGTTACAAGGATGCATGAGTATGGTAAAAGAAAATGGCTCTCTCTCTTTAAAAGAATACATAAAGGCATGGTTCACATATTATTTAGATAAAGTCAAGATAATAATTCCTCATATGGAATATGAGGTGGTTGTCAAAATAAATGAACTATGGATGGAAGTTCCTGGGGAACAATATGTGAAAATAGTACGAAGGGATTGTAAAAGATGAAACTATAGAAAAATAAAGTCAACATCTAATGATTAGAAATAGGGGAATTTTGAGGTAAAAAATGAGCCTCATAAGGAAATTATGAAATAATAGTGGAAATAATAAAATAAGATTACATTACATCATCAAATTTTAGAGGGAAAAAAGAAAAAAATATTTTTTCAGCTCGTATTTTCAACTTATCTCCCTATGGGTTTAATAAAATTTCGAGCAACAACACTCGTTGGATGCGGAATTTGATTCCTCATCCAAGGAGTACTCATATTGCATAATTTCGATGGATCATGCTACAAGAAAAATGAGAAATACATGAAAAATGTGATTGCAATCACGTGTTTTCATGTATTTCTCATTTTTCATGTAGAAGGGTCCATCTAACGTATGCAACATGGGTACTCGTTGGATGATGAATTAAATTTTTCATCCAAAGAGTACTCCCACTCAAAATTTGAGTAAAACCTTAGGTAGATAAGTTGAAAATACGAGTTGAAAAAGTAGTTTTCTTATATTATTAATTTTTTAATATTTTTACCTTTTTACTCCAAAAATGGTGAATCATCCCCCATGGTTGACACCATCATCTTGACTCTTATTGCTTCTTATAAATTTTTATTTTGGTTGTGCATTTTTCTTAGGAAGCCCATTTAGACCTTAAAATTCCCCTAATGGAGGAATTGGCCATGATATCTCCATGGAAAAGGAATGAAGACTATAATGAATACTAGAAAAGAAGGATACCCTTGAAACTGTATATCTTGGAGATGTGTCAATATGTATGAAGGATATTGATGTTCCAACAAGTAGATGTCATGATGAAGGGCCATCACAAAAGGTAATTTTTAATTTGATGTTCATTTATGATTTTTTGAATGATATTTGTATGGGCTAATACATGGCTACCAAAGGAAAAGTGTGGATGTCACCTATGACTAATACTCATGTGGTGGGATGGAATATACTTAAGGATACATGAGGTGGAAAATGTAGCTATATAAAGAAAATATGGTCTAATAGATCACTCTCCGATAAAAGGAAGAAAGACATGACTACCCCGATTTGAGAAGGAAAGTTATGGATGGATGATGCCCTACGAAGAAGACCCAAATATGAAGGCTCCATAAAATTAAAATGGAATTTATGAAACCAAATGGAGGAGCACTACAAGCAGCTGAAGGTCTCATTATCTCCACTGGTAAAGAAAGAGCTATTGCTGGAAAAAAGTCCATAATTAAGAGGGAGCCTAGAATCAAGTTTCTAATTAAGAAGAAACTTAGAAGCAAGTCCCTAGCTAAGAGGGAGATTGGAAAAGTCCCAGGGAGCTTGGGTACATTCCTTTTGTAGGAATGGGTACATTCCTTCATTAGAATGGGTATATCCTCCCTAGTTGAGAGGGAGAGGTAGACACACCATGTAGAAAATCCACATAGATTCAACTGATCTTGTAATATTACAGGACAAAATACTTGAATCTATTCTACAAATTTTGGAAACCAATTATGATTGCAAAATAACATGAAAAATAAAGAGAAATAATTTCAATCACACAACACAAATATTTATTTGGGGAAAGCCTCAACTGAAAACCCCACTATCTTTATATTTCATTAAGTCAAGAATATGAAACGATACAATGCTTCTCTCGGGATTGATATCTCTCTGCACTATATATGACTGTCTCACTCCGATCCAAGCAAGTTTGGTCCAATACTTAACCAATTTATTGCCTCTAGATGCTCAACCTTGCTTGCGTAATCCCTAGGGAAATTGAGCCCATATTAATTAGGAAATTACCAATAATTGATTGTGCAATTATCCAAGGCATCTTGTTGACCTCATGCATGAAATGTACAATTTTATAATTATATAGCTCATAGTATACCTCCCTTTAAATCCAATATCAACTGGGTCTTCCTCAGAACCTACATACAACAACTATTTAAAGTGATTATTTAGTTATCTGATTGATCGTTGCATGTGAATTAAATCAAATTTAATTCACTGGACCTCTCACTAGTTCCTTCATTAGTTAGAACTATTTAAACTGATTTTAACTCAAATAATTAAGTTCATTAGTTACAACCCAAAATAAACTGTAAATAGACCCCCTAAAACATAGAGATAACTCTACATGCCTCCAGTTTTACCCTCAACTTGAATTGACTGAGCTAACTAAGTCTTCCCAACTTAGTTAACTCGTACAAGCTGTCATGTGATGTGGAATTACAATTTCCTTTTAATTTAACTAAGGGAAAATTAAATTATAAGCCTCTTCTTGTTTCCAATTTCAACACTCTCTCTCAACAAGAAAGGGATTGTCTGCTACCCTGATCCCACCTATATGGAACTCGAATTTTCCTCTTTACAGTGCCTTCGTCAAGATGTTTACATCTTTCTCCTCTCTGGGAATGTACTCTAATGGCATAATCATCCTTTGCACACAATCTCTGATATGATGATACCATATATAAATATACTTGGAATTTTCATGAAAAAATGGATAAATCGAGAGTTTTATGCAACTATGTTTATCACAATAAATCACCGTCAGATCCATCTGTCGAGAAAAAAAACCAACGAGTATCTTCCTCATCCAGATGGCATCACATGCTACTTGACTAGCAGCCATTTACTCTGCCTCTCATAAACTAAGTGCAACTGATCTCTACTTCTTCCTATACTAGGAAACTACTGCTGACCTAATGGTGAAGATGCCCCTTGATGAGATATTCCTATCATATGGACTCCCTTCCCAATTTGCATCTGCGAAGCCTTGAAGCTTCACTCCCTCTATCCACTTGTACCATATACCAAAATTTTTGGCACCTCTAAGGTATCTCAACACATGTTTTCCTGCCTTCCAAAAGAGCTTGGTAGGCTTAACCATAACTTGACTAAGCTAGTCAACCGCATAGCATATATCTAGTTGTTTGTTCACCAAATACATGAGTGAACGCACAAGCTTCATGTAGATGGTAGCATCTAATACTTTACTTGAAGTAGAATTCTCCTTCCTCCAGTTCCCTTCTAGAGGAGTCCCCATGGGTTTGCTGCCCTACATGCGAAACTTCTTCAGAATATCATCGGCATAATTTCCCTGAGATACAAATAGATCCCCATCTCTTTTCGAAATTTCCAATCCTAGGAAATAATGCAAGAGCCCCATATCCTTCATCTCAAAGTCTCTTGCAAGATCCTCTTTGAAAGACTTGATGAGATGCTCATCACCTGTCAGTATCAAATCATCGACATAAAGTACAATGATCAAAATTTTACCTCCTACCAGAATATGGTAAATGTTCACATCTGCTTCACTCTTGGTAAAGCCCAACCTAGTGAAGTAGCTGTCAATACTGGTGTACCAAGCACAAGGTACTTGTTTTAGTCCATACAACACTCGCTTGAATTTGAAAATATGTGACTATTTGTCGAAGGTCTCAAAACCTTCTAGATCCTCAATGTACACCTCTTCCTCAATCAATCCATTGAGGAAGGTTTTCTTTACATCCATATGATGTATCTACCATCCCATCTATGCTAAAAGTGAAAGGATGGATTTTATTGACGAGTACCTTGCGACTGGTGCAAATGTATCCTCGTAATCAATTCCCTCCACCTGAGAGAACCCTCTAGCCACAAATATGGCCTTGTGTTTCTAAAAAATCCCATCTACTATTTAATTCACCTTGTAGACCCACTTGTATCCTACAACTAACTTCCCCTCCGTTCTTGGGACAAATTCCCATGCACTATTTCTGATAATGGAGTCATACTCCTCAATCATAGCATCAACCCAAACTGGTTGTTGCACTACTTCCTCAAAAGAGGATGACTCTATCTCTACACACTCTCTCATAAGAGCCATGTAGCCAGTGTACAACTCTAGGGACCTTCTCTTCCTGCATTATGATGTGGGTGCTCCCACATTCTCTCTAGCATCAAGAACCAACCTGTTAACTTCTCTAGTGCCCTTTCTTCCATCTCGGAATGTATCTTCATGAGTGGGTGCTTCCCCTCTTTTTTCCTATGCATGTGGCTTCTCCACATCTTGAGGTTCTTCTTTTGGAGTTAAGAGCTCCTCAACTGCATGTAAGTGAAGCTCCCTCTCAAGGGAAATTTTCATGGCCTTCTCTTCATCGAATTTCACATCTCTTCTAACCACTTTCATCTTGTGTGCTGGAAAGTACATCCGATAGGATTCAATAGGATTCAAGATGATGATTTCAACCATGGGGGATGATTCACCATTTTTGGAGTAAAAAACGTAAAAATATTAAAAAATAATAAAATAATAAAACTACTTTTTCAACTCATATTTTGAACTTATCTCCCTAAGGATTTACACAAATTTTGATCGGGAGTACTTGTTGGATTCCAAATTTAATTCCTCATCCAAGGAGTAACCATGTTGCATACTTTTGATGCACCCTGCTACACAAAAAATGAGAAAAAAACATGAAAAATGTGATTGCAATCATGTTTTTCATGTATTTCTCATTTTTCATGTAGAAAGGTCCATCAAAAGTATGCAACATGGATACTCCTTGGATGAAGAATCAAAATTTCATCCAACGAATGTTTCCGCTTGAAATATGAGAAAACCCATAGGGAGATATGTTGAAAATACGAGTTGAAAAAATGGTTTTTTCTTTTTTCCCTCTAAAATTTGATGATGTAATCTAATATTATTTTATAATTTCCTCAGGAGACCCATTTTAGACCTAAAAATTCCCCTAATGTCTCGACAATTTTTTTTGCATGAATGTGTCTTTTATGCGACCCCATGTGTCCTCATTTGACTAATCAATGAAGCATTGTGTGTCTTCATAATTTGGAATGGTTGGCTTTGTTACTTCAACTGCTTCCTCAGTGATTGCCTCTGAAGCTTATTTGGAGGCCACTTTACGTGTAATGGGAGGCATGGCTCCAACAGATGATGAAAGGGTGACAATACTTGTAGCTCGAACACCTATTTGTCGAAGCACACTCATGATGACAAGATTAGATTTATGAAGGTAACTATGTAGAAATATATTAGAAAATCATATTCAAAGAGCCATTATATGTAATTGAGGATGTAAATATAGCACTAATAGTAATGATCTATATTTATGCAGGAACACAGAGATGCAACAGGAAATATACTTCACTTCATTAATATCAAATTACTGAAATAAGCTTACAAACGGAATGGAAATAAACTAGCTCAGGCGATGGTAGCTTATCTCTGAGAAGAGATGTGGAAGTTACATGCATATGAACTGTGTTACAATGAGGCTCAAGGGCATTTTTATTATTGAAAAAAATGGGAAAACCCTAAACAACCAAAACCCTAACCACAGGAGATGGAACACCAAGAGTTTGTAGGCCTCATTGGGGTTAGTTGGGCAGCCAACTTCTCGAGGTCGTAACTTAGTCATATTATCTATATTTGGCGCATGCGATATATATTCGTAAATATCTCTCCGAGTACTATAGGATTTGTGGTAGGCCCCTACCTATAGATATGGGCTTGCTACGGACCTCATAAAGATTCCGTTTAGGGGGTCATAACTGCTCCAAAAGTTTAGGACCCTAAAAAACTGCTAAAATTAGTAAATGCTGCTATAAACAAGGAAATTGATGAAACCAAATGGAGGTCTAGGTGGAATAGGTGGGGGGGCACCAATATCCACCTATATCATTCCTCTCCCCTTAGGAAGCAATGGTCCCCATTGCATGCAAAGCTTCCATGAGGTGAGGAAATTTCTATTGAATCTGGTCCCTGGTGAACAACTTGCCTTGGTTAATGAGTTGGCCTGCTTTGAAAAATTGATATATTTGGATCCTCTTATGGTGGGTATTCTTGATCCGTGTTTCCATGATCTAATCAGTTGAGTCATGTTCCACGCAATTTGGGTTTAAATCTATTGGTGTGAGTTGTTCTGCAATGTCATATGTGTCGAAAAATGTTGGAAAGTAGGGTCTAAGGCGGTCCACATTGAAAACCGGGTGTAGACCAAGGAATGGTGGAATACTGAGCTCAAAATAATTATCCCCTTCAATCTTGGTAATTGTATATGACCCATATCGGAGCGGGCTAAGCTTGCGGTGGGGCCCAGTGAGGCATTCCTTCTGCAAATGTATCCAAACTTAGTTGCCCACCTAGAACTCGTGTGGCACCTGATGTTGATCATGTCGCTACTTGTAATTATCATTGGATCTGTCCAATATGCCATGGATATATTGGTAGATGTGTTGAATGTGCTCAAAGAAGTTGTTCGCCTTTTCGGCTTCAGGCTGTACATGAGACGAATATTCTTGGGTAGTTGCAAATGGTATGGCCACATCAATGGGACATAGTGGCTGGAATCCCAAGCCCACCTGAAAGGGGTTGTGGCCAGTTGAGCTATGGATATCTTGGTTATAGTTGTGTTGGACACAAGGGAGGCTTTCATCCCATGTGCGTGGATGCTTTGAGTTGTACATGCACATAATGTGTACAATCATCCTGTTGACAACCTCTGTTTGGCCATCTGTTTGGGGGTGGAAAGTTGGGGACTTAGTGAGCTTGGTGTCCAACATTGACTAGAGACTTGAAAAAAATGTAATGAGGAACCTATTGTCTTGATCTGAGATAATGGACTATGGGATCCCAAAGTATGCCCACACTCGCTCAAAGAAGAGTTTAACAGTGGCTTCTATTGTGATATTCTTCTTGAATGCCACCATAATGGCCATCTTAGAGAATCTGTCGAAGACCACAAAAACACAGTCGTTTCCATGCTTGGTAGAAGGAAGGCTCGACATGTAATCCATGGATATGGATTCAAACGATCGAATAGGGGTAGGAAACAAAGTTTATAGGCCTTCATTCTTGATGGTCGATTTGGAAATGGCATAGGAAGTGCCAGATCTGATGTACTTCTCGACATCATGTCAAAGGTTCGGCCAATAGAAATACTTATCCAGTACTACAACTATTTTTTCAACCTAAAAATGTCCAGTGATCCAACTGTAGTGTGCTTCAAAAATCATCTATGCACACTCACTTGAAGGAACACAGAGGTGTCCTAGGTGGTATAACAGTGCATCCTGGAGTTGAAAATCTGAAACTTTCTTACCCTCCACGAGCGTCTGGTATGTGTTGCCAAATTCTCGATCACTTTTGTAGAGATGCGGCTAACCTGAAGTCTCGTGCCCATAAGAGTTGAGCATAGTGGGTAACACCATGATCACTAGATGGTTGAGGAAGTTTGCAACATTATTGGTGTTACCCTTCTTTTACTTGATGTTCAAATGGAATTTTTGCAGGTATGTGGACAATTTCTGATGGCGATCATTCTGCAACTTCCCTTCTATTTGTGTGAACTACAAGGGGCGGTGATCTATTTGTATGACCATTTCCTTCCCCAAAATGTAATGCTTCCATTGTCGATAGACCTGCACAATGGAATAAATCTCTTTGTCATAGGTGGGATACTTTTGGACTGTGTCTAAAAGTTTTTCACTGTGATATGCCACTGGATGCCCCTGCTGAGTAAGTACTGCCCAAATAGCATAGTCAGAGATGTCTGTCTCGATATCAAATTGTTTGTGCAAGTCTAGTAATGTGAGCACTGGTGCAGAGCAGAGGCGACGTTTCAACTCTGTGAACACCTTTTGTTGAGATTCAAACCAAAATAATTTTTCTTTCACTCCTCCCTTGGTGACTTGACTCAAAGGATGAGTGATATGAGAGAACCCCGACATGAACCTGCAGTAGAAATTGGAAAGACCCAGAAAGTTGTGGAGCTCTCTTAGATTCGTTGGGGATGGCCAATCCTGAATGACCTGGATCTTGGTTGGGTCCACATGCACCCCCCACTCATCAATAATGTATCCTAGATATTGAACCAGGTCATGCCAAAAGTGAATTTCTCCAAATTGGCACACAACTTGTGTTGCCACAATGTTTGGAGGACTTGTCGACTGTGGTGAAGGTGCTCTTCCCAACTCTGGCTAAAGATCAAGATGTCATCCAAATACACTATTGGGTCATAAAGGTGATTTTTTAAAGGTAACCTTAATGATTCTCATTAATTATCAACCTAGGGCAAGTCTTGTTATTTCAAGAGTGTAAGCAAAGTATATGCAAGTGACATCAGAGGTTAACTACTCGAAATCATCATAAGGGAGATTGTCTAATTCTCGAAGTTCAATCAAACGAACCTGGAGGTGAATTATGAAATGTTCATACTATTCAAAGGAGCTAAATCTGTCTAAGCTGATGTAGAAATAACTATCCAAGACTAAAAAGAATAAATTGCAATTGAACATCATGCTTTGAGGAATTGAACAACTACCTTAATGAATTGAAAAAAAATCAATTATTCTAGATTTTGCAATGGAATTCTATTTTAATCAACTAATAACATCCTTTTGAATTAAACCTCAACCAAATGCTCATAATTGTGGTGAAAAGATCCAAACATTAACTATATGTAGAATTGAACAAAAACCGTGCTGAAACTAGTCTAATAATTGTAAAAGCATTGATTCCAGATAAGAGGATATGAATGGTAAACCAGTCTAGTGAAGAGGAAGCTATAACATCTCACACTCAAAATTAACCAATTAAACGATATATTATGAAACATAATGGATAACTGGAAACGCAAATTCTATAAATAAATGTATAGCACAGAAGTAGCAAAAGAACCCCCAAGGCTGGGCCCAAAGCCACTAGAAGCCTACTGCTAAGGAATACTCAGAGGTTGTTTATTCCAAAAACACCAAATTCTTCATTAATCCACCGAGAAATACATTAGTACAAAACTTGAAGATTCTATCTGAATACGTTTATTACAGGAAGATTATATTATAGTAGCTATCTTTCGTCTTGTTCATCTTCGACCTTTTATAGCTTAAAGGCGAATTCAAAAGTAGTAATGGATCCTTCTCATTATGAGATCATGTTGCTTCATGGCTATCGAATGAACACTCCAAGAGTGGGCGTGCCTCTACATCTTCCGCTGACTCATAAGAGATGATATGATTACGTTCGCCTTCCTTGTCTGTTGCCTTTTGGTTGTCCGGTCAATAGTTTGGTTGTTTTTCTTCCCTATTAATAAAGACAGTGACAAATCAGTTTTTACGTTATTAAACACTCCTTTTGTCAATAGTCCACTCTACCTTTCTTTCGCATTATTTTCCTTTACTTTATTGCTAAGATGAAGGGAAAATATATAAAAGTACATGACAAATAGTGGTAAATATGGGGGCGAAACGTACCTACTTCTTGGCCCAACATACTCCCCTGCTTACCTTTTTGCGGGTCCTCGTGAAAAAAAATGGTTGAGGTGTAGCTGGGTTAAAGAATATGCAGGGTATACCTCTTCTTTATAAAGTCTGAAGCCATGTCTCTATTTAATCTTTGCAAATGGTGCGTTTTTGCGCCCCTCTGACAAGTCATAATCGTGATGATAGTCTTCAGGGGGTATGAGATGAGGGGGCATCTATATCTGCACCCTATCCATGTAGGCCCCATGTTCAAAACTAGGTTGTTGTACAAAAGGAATCTGGAAGCAGTAGCTTTGAAGTTCATGTACCCAAATGGCTCCCTTTTCTTCACGTTATTTATAGAGGCTAGCCATCTTTGTTTGGTTGTTGCCAATGCTTCTTATTGAATGTCCTGGAAGTATGTCTGCCCATTCTGCATAATATCCCTATGAATAGGTTCCAATTTGGATATCACTCCTTTCTGCTACATGAATTTCTTATGTTGGGTAAACATGTACAGGGGTTTTGTAGGTTCCCCTCCGACCCATAGATCTAGGCCATGCTCTCTTTTCTGAAAGGAGTTGTAGGCCTTAGCCAACCTAGTTTGGTTCTTAGCGAAAGACAGAAAATCTTGGAACTGAACGTCCCCTATGAAGGGGCTGGGGTTATTGTCCCTATCCTTCTCATTACAACACTGGACAAATTCCTAAATGGTTTTAAAAGTAGCGGGCTTCCCTACCCTGACAGCCTTGATTTTCAACAATAAATACCGTTCCACTAAGAATAAATCATAATTAGTGGCTGGTGCCCTGCACGTCAATACATCTGAGTAAAGAGAGCAAACCATACTGGTTTTCGTCTTAGCTTATTCCACTTGATCTTGTGCTTTCTTCACTTTTGTCATTTCTTCCCTGAGTTGGGCAAATGTTTTGCCTTTAGTTGCAGAAAGGTATTTAAATTTCTTTAGTAGTGCCTGATTTTCCTGTAAGGGTACTACTTCCTATCTGCACTGGGCCAATTCATGTTGGACTTGAATTAATTTGTTGAGCAACTTATGATTGGAAACCTTTTCTAATAGGGGAGTGTAGGCAGGAGTCACCTCTGTTTGATTCCCCTTATCTTCTGTAAGTTCCAGATTAGTCTGCATAGAGGCTTCAGCAATGTGTATCAACTCCGTTTGTACAAAGGCTTCAAACTTATTCATTAACTCAGTCTGTATAGAAACTTTAGTGGTATCTATTAAATCGGTCTGTACAAAGGCTTCAACATTGTCCATTAGATCTGTCTGTACATGGAATTCAGAAATATCTACCATTTGGGTAACAAAATCTATTTGGGTACCTATGGTAACCAATTCCTTCTCAGGCTTCCGAGCCTTGTTTGCATCTTCCAACTATTTCCTCAGACGTTTTATAATTTTTTTTCTTGTACTTCCTGCTCATTTTCTTGAACTTAATCTCAGTTGATTTTTATTTTGGCAGATTTTTGGCAGGAGAAGGAGGAGAAGTGGCTTCGGTTTCAGAAATGGTTGTTCCAGTTCTAAGGTTATCAGCAATGGTGTTTTCTTTAGGTGTCCAAGAGTTTATTTCAACATTAATGTCCTGACTAGGTGAAATAATATTTCCTTCATTAACTATCTCAATTCTTGTTTTTTGTTCTAATAAAACAATGTCTCTTGACTGGTTTCCAGATTTGGGTATCCCTTCTGTCCGGTCTTCCCTACTCACCCATTCATTATCTGAGGGATATAAAACCCTCAAAGCCTTCAATTCATCATGGTGGGGTAGTATTTCAGTGTGGCCAGAGCTGCTGGCAGCGAAAAACTGGTTCAACAAGTCCCTCTGCTCCTTAGATTGTTCAGATGGGCTTCCAATTTCACCAGATGCTCTCATTTTCTCAAGTACTTGAGCCATTTCTTCTTCGTAGTCTTGTAAGGACATATTTTGAGGGCTTGAAGGCAGTGTATGAGATGGTCCTGCCTCATCTAGCAATCCAGAGGTGTCTTGCCGCAGTTGCAGCCTTTCAGACCATCTCCATTTCCTTGGTTCTGTGGTCGAAACATGGGTCCTCTTCCCTCTTGCTCTCTTCGGTATGGTTATTCTAAGAAGTTCAATCTCTACTCTGACAGGGTTTTCTTCAGGGGCAAGCAGGGAAGGATTAACAAATCTATCCCAAGTTATCTGGTTTTTGCCTAGTTCATGAATGATAATCAATTTAATCAAGCCATGGTGGCTGACAACTGGTCAGGGGTTTTTGGATTTTCTAATTCGAACAACAATATTGTGAAATATAGAATTTAGGAAAAAGGGCAAGTTAACTGAAATTTTTCGCTTGAGAACAACTAATAGTTTAAGTTGGCGGGACTTTGCCACATCTTGCTGTCCATCGCATGTGATATATCTTTGAATAAACACTGCCAATTCTTGCCAAGGCTGCTGCAAGGACACAGGGTTAATACCCTTCCCTTTTCATTCTGATGGTTCACCTGGGTCTTGGTAAACTGAGATTGCTTCTTACAGAAGAACATGTTTTTCAGTCCATATCTCTCCTTTTGTTGGTAGTCCGGAGACCTCAGCGATGATTTCCTCGGCTACCGGTATAATTCTTCCTATGACTCTGGTATGCCCTTCCCATAGGTTTTGCAGGAATTAAATTGCTATCTATGTGTTAAACCCTTGTAGTCTGTGTAGATATGGAATCCATCCAAATTGCTGGAGAATGGTGCGAGCTGATTCTAAGACTTGGGAGGTTGTGGGTTCATTGCGGAGAGAATTCCCCCCCATGGCTAATGTGTTATCTAAACTGGTTTCTTCTTCTATCTGTGTTTCTTTCGGCCTTGTTGGTTAAAAAAAAATACTGCATATGTTTTTTTTAAACATTTATTATATAAAAAAATGCAACCTTTACCTCATATCGTAAATGAAATGATCTTTTAATCCCATCAATGTATCTGAAGAGAGTCACGTGGGTAATTCACATGCTTATTCATTATGGATATCTGTACCCCCTCCATCGGGAGAAGGGCATCCACAGCCTTAAGCTCAAGAGCAGAGGAAAGATTGCAACAATCATGAATGCATATGAGGCAAAGGTCAGAAATCGGTAATCATCACAACTATACGAGAGAAGGGCATCCATGGCCTTGGAGCTCAAGAAAAGAGGAAAGATTTCAACAATCATGAATGCATACGAGGCAAGGGTGAGAAGTTGATAATCATCACAACTATACGTCGAGTGGAAATGACCGAAGAAGGGGAGAAAAACGGAATAGCAATTATTATGACAGGATGTCCTATTTTGACGGTGTAGCATGACGGAAGCATGACAAGTGATAGATTATGATTGGTATTTCCATCCCTTAATTCAAAACATGAAAATATAATTCACTCATAGCTAATTATTCAGGTAGGTAGTATAACACTTATTCAAGTAGTGCATTTATCTCGGAAATGGATTAATAGGAAATAAGGCATATAAAGGTAATTGGCTATTGTCATAAAAATAATTCCATACCATAAGCAAAGCCACTGTTGCCAACAGGCATTTATAGCCTCGACAAGGTTTCTATTTTAACTTGGAAATGAGCCATAGTCCTCTATTTAAAAGTAGAAATTTTTCTTGTTTTATGGAGAGATCACTGTGCTGGTGTGGTGGCTAGATAGTCATAGTGCGATTCACTGGGATTGTAACAGAGTGATCAGGCCGGCTCGTGATGAGACCTCCTGTCCTTCAAGCGGTTTGAGCTGTCGAGAAGGTCACTACCCTGGTGTGTTTTCCATTATGGGAATGTCACCTGTTAAACCCTTATGATCATGGTAGGATAGCTCGTGATGAGACCCCCTATTCTCTCTTAAAAATTTTCATATAGACATAATATTTTATTTTTGAAAATTAGGCACTTTGCTTGCTTTATGGAGAGACCACTGTGCTGGTGTGGTGGCTAGATAGTCATAGTGCCATTCATGGGGATTGTAACAGAGTGATCAGGTCGGCTCATGATGAGACCTCATGTCCTTCAAGCAGTTTGAGCTGTCGAGAAGGTCACTTCCCTGGTGTGTTGGCCATTGTGGGAATGTCACTTGTTAAACCCTTATGATCATGGTAGGTTGGCTTGTGATGAGACCCCCTATTTTCTCTTAAAAAATTGCACATAGAAATAATATTTTCTTGTTCTTTATACATGGAGGGAGGCTCATTTACTCCTTAAGAGTTAGGGATGGTGTGAGAAGTGAAAATAATGCCAATACAATTAATACTCTTTATTCCTATATCCTCATGTCAAAGAGAATTACTACTTGACAGCGTAGAAATATATAACAGCATAAGCCTATAGAAATGAATTATGTGATAATATGTTTGAACAGGAGATGTCCAACCCTTCATTGCATAGATAAACCATGTCAGCTTCCAGAGTAGATATTTCCATCAAAGTTTCAAAGGATCATCATATTAATAATATCACTACTTTTCTTCTCTTTAGGTGCAAATTCCTTTCCAAAAATCACTTTTATGGCAAGGATGTGTAAAGGGAAAGTGGATATTCAAAAAGAGATCATCACAAGTAAGAAAAGAAAAAAAACATGCTTAGAAAAGAAATCAACCGTTCCATTCTATTGAACATCAGTTGTTCAATTAGATTGGACGAAAGTTATTCAATTGATTGAACAACAAAAATAAAATCACACAAAAACACAACCGTTCAATTGAATTGAACAACAACTGTTCAATTCAATTGAACAATAGTTGTTCAATTAGATTGAACAACAGTCGTTCAAAGGTTTGAACAACACAAATAAACACACGCAAACATGATCATTCAATTGAATTGAACAACAGTTGTTCAATTCGATTGAACAATAGCTGTTCAATTGGACTGAACAACAGCCGTTCAAATGTTTGAACAACAACAAATAAACACACGAAAACACGGCCGTTCAATTGAATTGAACATCAACTGTTCAATTGGATTGAACAAAAGTCGTTCAAAGGTTTGAACAACAAAAATAAACACACAAAACACGGTCGTTAAATTGAATTGAACAATGAATGTTCAATTCTATTGAACAACAACTGTACAATTGAATTGAACAAAAGTCGTTCAAAGGTTTGAACAACAAAAATAAACACAAAAAAACAAGACTGTTCAATTGAATTGAACAACAGCTGTTCAATTCGATTGAACATCAGCTGTTCAATTTGATTGAACAACAACCGTTCAAAGGTTTCAACAACAAAACACACAAAAGAAAGGATAAGAGAAAAAAATGCAGCAGTGAGCATGAAAAAGAGATGGAATGTACAAAAATGAGAAAAACTATAAATTGCAGGAAACATATATACAATATTTACAAGTGGAAATAAAAAATTTTCATGAACTTAAAGCTGCGGGGACATCACCCCCTGTAGCTAAAATTTGGATGGTGGGATTGTCACACACCTATTGGGAGAAAGACACTTTTGTAAGTGGTTTTTGATAGAGGCGCACCCGGTGTCCATTGACCTGGAAGGTGGAGCCAAATCCATCTATGGTATTCAAGGTAATGGTACCATTGTTGTGTACTTCCTAAATTTCGTATGGACCGAGCCACCTTGTTTGTAACTCACCCGAGAAGTCTTGGAATCTAGAGTCATAGAGGAGTGCCCAATCTCCTTTCTAGAATGTCTTCTTTTTTATGAGGTTGTCATGCCACTTAACTCATTGTTGTTGAATAATCACAGTGTGTTGTAGAGAAAGTAGTTGTGCTTCATCTAATTCATTTATTTGCTGGAGTCTTCTAGTCTGGGCCTCCGTCAAATCCAACCCCACTTCCTAGGCTGTTCTTAGAGTCTTTATTTCCAATTCAATAGGAAAAATTGGTTCCCTTCCAAATACCAGATGGTATGGAGAATATCCAGTGGTGTTTTGCCATGTGTTCGGTAAGCCCACAAGGCCTTTGGTAGTCTAGTAGCCCAATCTTGGTGATGTGTTGAGACTGTTTTAGTGAGATTTTCCTCAAGGAATTTGTTGGTGCTTTCAACCTGCTCATTTGCCTGCGGGTGGTAGGGAGAGGTGACTCTATGGGTGACACGGTGGTTCTTCAGAGTGGCTGTAATTTTATTTCCCACAAACTGTGCCCCCCCATCAGTTATCACTTCCCAAGGTAAGACATATTGCACAAATAGCTCAAAAATAAAATTGATCACAAATTATTTTGTAGCCCTTGATAAAGCCACTATTTCTACCCACTTCGTCACATAATCTGTGGCAACCAATATGTAGGTCTTCTGATTTTATGGTGGGTTTGATGGTCCAAAAAATTCTAGTGCCCACCTTTTGAAAGGTTCCACTAATAACTGTGGTTTTAATGGAATTTCGTTAGCTTGGTCAGGGCGTCCCATTCTTTGGCAACTATCGCAGGCTTGGACATATTTCTTGGCATCTTTAAAAATTGTAGGCCAATAATAATTCATTTGCAATACTTTGTGCCCCGTCCTGCGATCTGAAAAATGGCCACCACATGGTTCATCATGATAGGCCCTTAGGATGTCATAAATATCATCTTCTTGGATGCATCTATGTATATGCATCTAAGCTCCTGTATGAAAAATATATCCACCAATCCAGGAGAATCTAGCACTGCGCTGAACAATCAGCTTCTGTTCCTTTGATGTCAGGTGTCTTGGCAACTTCCCTACTTCTAGATAATTTGCTATATCTACGTACCATGGTGTTTTTGCTACTACATTGAACAAATTCTCATCAGGGAACTGATCATCCACTGCTAGTGGGTCATCTGACTTTGGAACTATAGACTAGAAATATGCAACTACGTTCTCCTTCCCTTGGTTATCCTTGATAGTCATATCAAACTCCCATAAAAGCAACAACCAACGAGTCACTCTTCCATTTGTAATAGGTTTATTGGCTAAGTATCTAATGGTGGAGTGATCGGTATATAGGAATACTTGATATCTAGTTATATAATGTCTAAATTTATTAATAGCATAAATGACAGCCAAGAACTCCTTTTCAGTCACTTTATAGTTTAATTTGACAGAAGTGAGATTATTGTTGATATAGTAAATGGCATAGGGATTTTTGTCTTCTTCTTGACCGAGAACTGCCCCTATCGTTGTGTCGGATGCATCTGAGAAAATGTTAAAGGGAAACTCCAAATTGGGGCCGCGTAAGACTGGTGAAGTCAAGACTAGTTTCTTCAAATATGAAAAAGCAGTGTCACATTTATCAGACCAATGGAATTCAATATTTCCAGTTAATGCATACAAGGGCACAACAATTTTTGAGAAATTATTTATAAACCTACGGTAGTACCCTGCATACCCACGGAAACTATGTACCTCTATCTAAGTACAAGGTGTGGCTAATAAAAGAATTACCTCTATCTTTGCCGGATCTACCTGTATTCCAGTTGCAGAGATGTAATGCCTTAGGATTACTCCTTCGATCATCATCATGTGATATTTTTCGTTGCTCAAACACAATCTAGTAGCAACACATCGTTACAAATACTTTTTCTAGTGTGTGCAGTGCTTGATCAAAATCATCTCCATATGGAGTAAAGTCATCCATGTAAATTTCAAGTCCTTCATTTATTAAATCAGAAAAAATGGTGAGTATGGCTCTTTGAAATGCTGCTGGGGAATTTCATAACCTGAACGGTAATACCCTATAGGAAAATGTACCCCATGGACAGGTAAAGGTCGTTTTTTCCTGGTCTTCAGGGGTTATCTGGATTTGATTGTAACCACTGAACCCATCAAGGAAAGAGAAGAACCGATTTCCTACTAATGTATCAAGGGCTTGAACAATAAAAGGGAGGGGGACGTGGTCTTTTTGTGTTTCTTTATTCAGTTCTCTATAATCCGCACAGATTCTCCACTTCCCATTGTTCTTAGGAACGACTACCAAAGGAGAGACCCATTTTCTGTCTGAAATAGGATAAATGAAGTTTACATATAGTAGCTTTTGCAATTCATCTTTTAATATGTCTTTCAGAGCATCCTTGTCAGTATAAATGTGATGTGTGCATAGATGAGGATATATACCCTTCATGCCTAGGTAGTCCCAAGAAAATGCTCCCTTATATTTCTATAAAACCTTAATGAGTTTTTGTTGTTGGTTACTATCCAGACTACCATTGATATTTTAAATATTTCCTGGATCAATTTCAATTGGTATGTTGTTGCGAACAATAGTCATGGGTATGTGATGATTATCAATGTCTACCAAGGGGTATTCCTGTGCTTCATTATCAGGAACTTCTTTTAACAATTGGAATTTTAATTTTTCAGAAGCAGATGGCTGATTCATGAAGTTATTGATTACATCATCTTCAGTTTGATATTTGAATTCAAGTGCTTCAACTATTGTCTGTGGTGAACAAATGTTTTGTTTCCAGTATGTATGTGGTTTCTTGTGAATATTTACAGTGGGAAGACTTGGTTTGGAAGGAGGGTATATGAAAATATTTTTTATGGAATCAAATCAAGAAATGGTCATACTGCCTGTCCGACAGCCTATGTAGCATTGGTTGTTGCTAAGCAAGGTCGCCCCAGTATTGGGGGGTGTCCATCTAACCTACTTTTTTGGTTAATAACTAAAAGGTATGCCGGATACAACCATGAGTCCACAGAAACCAATATGTCTTGTAATATTCCTTATGGTTTGATAACAGATCTATCAACAAGTTCCAGCAAGGTAGATGTGGGTTCTAACGTTGTTATACCTAACTTCTCACAGGTTTCTGTAGTTAAGATGTTGATGGCTGCCCCCAAATAAACTAGTGTGTTCAAAAAGGAGTGGCCAGAGATTTGTACAGTAACTATGGGGTTCCATGGATCCTCGTATTTTACTAGTATTTCTTTACCCAAGATTAAGTCTGATAGTGCTCCCACTACATGAATAGTTGGTAATGTTTTTTCTTTCCTCACCTATTTTTTTCTGCACAACTCTTTAATTGTCTTAGCATAGATAAGAATGTCTTGTATAGCCTGCAGAAGAGGAATTTTAATGAAAAGGTTTTTTAATTCCCCTAGGAGATCAAAATCTAAAGAGAATATTGGTTTAGGCAATGTTAATCTCTCAGGGAATGAAGGGGAGGAAATAATAAGGTTTTCAGTGTATTTTTGGTCAACTGTGTCCCTCCCCTGCTCTACCTCTATTTCTGTCATAGTTGATTGTTTAGGTGTTGTCAGAATTTCAAACTCAAGTTGTGGCAGGGTCGTATCTTCAACACGTCCTAATCTCAGCCTAAGTTCATTGCATTGCTTCTGTTCAGTTTTAGGGTTTGGGTTTTCGACAATCTAGATTAGCTGAACCGGTTTGTTATTAGGATTAGGATTAGGTTGAGATGGCAGTTGAGGACACATGATAGGTTGAGGATTGTGTTGGACTGGGTATGGATCTGGTAGTGTACACTAGCACATTTGGCCCAATTTCCGAAAGCTAAAATGTCGCTCTTGCGACACATAGGGGTCCCAAGAGTGACACTTTGAGGCGGGGCAAAACATGGTTTCTCATAATGTCACAATTCTGACACTTCAGTTAAGTGTCAGAAGAGAGAAACATTTTCTGAAATTTCTAGATGGTCGTCACTCGTCCGACGTTACCTACTGAGCGTCTCTATGCCGACGTTAGCAAGAGCATTGCTATTCCGATGATACTGTATCGTCGTTATTCCGACGTTCCATCACCGTCGCTATTCTGACATTTCTGATGTTTTGAAAAGTAAGCCGTACGTCTGATGTTTTGGAATTTTAGTTGCTCTACCGACAGTTTGCAGAATTCGTCGCAAGTCCGACGGTATGCATAATTTTTCAGTTTTCATTGCTCTTCCGACGTGGAAATTCTTTGTCTCTCTTCCGACGGTTCTACGTGTTGTTCACACTTTCTGACGGTTGTAAATGGATAGCATTTTCGGAATATCGATGGAAAAAAACGTATATGGAGAAAAAAACGGGTGTAGTCTTCCAGCTCAAGGAATACCAATGATATCTGAGCATCTCCCCTTATTTTAATTCCAATAGTTGATTCAATTTGTTCTTTCATGGTGTTTCAAAGGGAAATCCAGATCTCTCATGCTCAAGAGGGATAATTTAGGACCATTTGTGAATTTGATTCTAAAATTTGCATGAAAAATTTAAGTTTCTGTTAATAATCTCACTGCAGTTTGGACATGTCAAAAGGTTTGCAATTTCTAATCGAAATAACCGGTCAACATATGGATCAATTTCTCAAATTCAAACTGTTTCTAGTGCATTGTCAATTATACATCTATAGTAACATGAAAGAGGCCATTGAAGCCAAACATTCGAAGCTAGACACATGCACTCTACATTTGATGAAAAACAGATAGTTGTTGAGCAGGTTGCTGATATAGACACAAAAACATCTTTGAAACCTGTTCTAACCAACTTCAGCAACGCTTCTTGATGTTTGGACTCAGGAAACACCACACCCTTTTGCAAATTTCAAATCACATTTCAACAGGTTTGTCCAAGAGCAACCCAGGTAGGGAAGGCATTACAGGAGTTATTACAAATCACCAAGGTGAACCCATCTTCATAATGGAGACTCCGTAAATAATGTGGCTATAACTTCAGCCATCAACACTTTACATTCACAGTGAATATCCGGCATCTTGTTCTTCAAGTGGTTTCCCAAATCATTACAAAATATGTTCAACATACTCTTTAGCCCTTTTACAACCAGCCCAAGCAATTAAATTGGAAATTGGAACCTGTGTTGAAAGAAAATTCATGATATGATGGAATTATTCAGTCACGTAAATGTAATGGATGTAAACCTCTAATGCATGTAATAGTGTTACAGATCAACTTGCCAACTGGGATGCTATTTCTCCAAGAACTGAAAGATCCATCCAAGGCTATTGAGACTCGAGAGAATGAAATTCTAGACAATGTCAATAGTGGTCTTTTTTATTTGTTAATTCCAACCTGTCCACCTGATTCACCTCACTCAAATCTGAATCATGATCTTACCAGCTCCCTGGATTAATTGCCAACATTTTCCATTTTGTTGGCAGTTCTTTAACATATAGCCAAGCTGTTGTTAACAGTTTTTCTATAATGACATGTTGCTCTATCTTCTGTATTTGCTTCTGTTTATGGGAGTGGAGTCTAAAGTTGTTACATCATGATATTTTTTGGCATTCATGAAATATGCAGATAGTTGTGTATTGTTTGCAGGGCTTCGGATTTAATGACCCATGCTTTTTGGTGATCTTCTTGTAATCATGTGTTTTTCTATTCATTCCTCCCCAAAATAGATCGACAAAGTAGATCGGATCATGTCAAAAAGAAAAAAAAATAATCAACAGGGAGAAAAGAATCCATAGTGGGGCATATAAGAGGAGGACTAGTCAATGCAAAAAAAAATTCCAGTCAATTCAAATGTACAGTAAATGAACCCACTCTGTTGGAAGGGAAATTACAAATATTTCACAACGATCGATATGGATCACATTAGTAGGAAGGAAAATTCATCCAATGAACTTATGATGGGTTTTGTATCCACATATACTCTACCTCAATCATGGAATTTATTAATATGTGCCTTGTTTGAATCAATGATTCGAATTAACAGAAGGGGATATGTTGTCCTTAACGGATGACGGATATCGTTGGTATTCCTTGAGCTGGAAGGTCTGCCCACTTGCTTGGGCTTGTATTCCTAAAGATAGGCTCACTATAACCCAGAAATACTACTAGCATCTCAACAATGACTCAATACTCTACCCTCGTGAAAACACATCAAACTCTAACCTCATACTCAGGATGCTCTAAATACACCATCAACATCTCAAATACATTTATGAAATTACAACAATAGGTAGAAATACATTTCATTATGACACTCTATCATTTAGCATTAGCAATCTTGCAAACACAATGGCATACATATGTTGACACTCTTAGCCATTCACCTCTACAATAATAGCATTGTTATAAGCATATAAAATACAAACACAACAAGTACAGAATTCTTGAACATCTGATCTATGTGTAGCAATCAAATCAATTCATCACACCATTTTTTTTCAATACACTCTACAAGTATCCACAAATATTGTTATCGATCTCCAAAGTCTCCAAATTGATCTACTATAGGTGTACAATTCATCTACAAGATATACAATTGGGTGATCCACTATTCCTTGAATGGCGTAGTTTTGACCATTCTTATGTTATTTTTACAACACCCTTTTACTAAGTTTGGGCCTAACATCATTGTTCTATTAGATGTGTTCTATAGGTTTGAAACCCGTCGGTTGCATTTACAAGACTGGAAGGTTATGCTTGAAATTCCTCCAAGGGAGTCAACACAAGAGGATTGTAAAGAGGGAAATGAAACCTACAACTATCATTCCATACTGCTACCTCTAAAGAAGTCCTCTTTTTTGCCTCAAAGGGAGGCCTCTATATGTTTCTACACCTACATTCATTTAATACATGGTGCATGTGGGAAGGGTAATCAAGTGTATACCCAATTATAACCCATTAAATAGGGTGATTATTCTTCTAGTACATACAAGAGAGGTATTATGATAGAACAAAACCAATAACATGAAAATCTTAATCTCATATCCGAGTGTACAAATAATTGACATTGCTATTATGATCTACCATCCATGAAGCTTTCCTTGTGAAATAAACATCAAAAGCACCATGGAAATGCCAAGTCACAAGGGAATTAACATGTCCAATAATCTTACCATATCAAGAATGGAACGTCTTTGTACTAGTGCTTAGCATGGTTACACACTCAAGTGATGGAAATATCTCATGTAAATACCAACTATATGTGAAAATCACACAAATTATACCAATTAGTCTTATGCTAGCATTACAGTGTAAAAGACTCCATGACTCAACTATCTTTTGAAAAGTTTTAAAGGAAAAATTCACAACTAATTTCAGTCGGTTAACACAAACACCAAAGTTGGATAAGTCCACTAGTTTGGTGGTCAATGGGCAATAAGTTGGTGATGGTAATAGTGTTGAGCCACTAGATGTGAAGTTTAGGGATGGCCATTTCCTTGTTACTGTAGAAAGATATACTTCCTAGTAATTAAAACATGGCTCCATTTCCTTGCTACATTAGCAAGACACATTGCCCAATAATTAAAACACAACCCCATTTATTTGTTGTTGTAGCAAGGCAAACTGCCCAGTCTTTAAAACACGACTCCATTTGCTTTCTGTTGTAGCAAGACACACTTCCCAAAAATAAAACATGACTAAAAATATTTGATAACATCACCTTATACCATTTACTAAGGTAAATAACAATATCAAGTATCTCCATAAAGGATACCCCTGGAAATAATATGTGTCTATTATTTATAATATTATGTCCATTAAAAAATACACTATGTTTAATGTTAAATTTAGACTAATACTTGACATCATGCCCAAGTATGAATACACCAGGGCAACACCTTGACATCATGCCCAATTTGGATATCCTATTTTCATTTATTCAGTTTGTATAAATGCTTCTAACAATGTAATGCATAACAATATCACACGAGGGCTACATAATTAGGAAGCTACAAGTATTTCATACTGTCTTAGGTTTCTTTTGGATTTGTAGCTACAATTAATATAAATGAAAAAGTTTAGGTTCTATTAGTATTGGGAGATAGGCCAAATAATGGATTCCAAATTTCTCGGAATCAATTCCTCGACATGCGCTCCACATCACCTTCCACTTCTTCTCCATTTCAGTGCCAAGTTAGTGCAATTTTTTCACCATGTCATCACCACATCACCAATGAGCCATGCCATGATGATACACCATCTACCACATAGGTGTGCCACATCATTCTACTTCAGTGCCATAGCCGTTAATGAACCAAATACCAATGACATGTTATCTTCCATGTGGGTGTTCCACATACCAATGAATATATTACTGTACTTCTTCACTGCAAATTGAGATTTTGATCTTCAAACAGTCTACAAACAGATATTTTCCGACATCTTCTCTGATATT
The DNA here is from genome assembly GCA_034641835.2 of Pinus albicaulis. Taxonomy (NCBI): domain Eukaryota; kingdom Viridiplantae; phylum Streptophyta; class Pinopsida; order Pinales; family Pinaceae; genus Pinus; species Pinus albicaulis. Next base: position 557,562,491 of record CM076572.1, read on the forward strand.
TTTAGTGACCTATCTCTGAGGTTTTTCGGTGACAAGATAGAAGTAGTAGGCCTTGACTCGTAGGAGGGCACCTAGAGGTAGACATAACAACCTTCGCCATCAATAGCATAAAATTCTCCCATTTCCTTGCTTAGAAAAATGAGAAAACAAGAGCACGTGGAAATGTGTTTTTTTGGAAAAATGTGGAAGAATTACGTGAAAAAGTTGACATAATTATATTTCATGGATTTTCCACATTGAGACTTGTTCATGTACATTTGTTGAGAAAATGATTTGGCTTCAAATGGGGAATAATTTCTCTTTTCTTCTGGAGCCAGATTGTCAAGGAGGGAAGCCAAATAGGTTTAAGAGAAAAAAAAGGGTACTTAACATTTTTAGGGTTGGAATATGACTATAGTTTGCATTATACTCCAAGAGTAGGCCATGGAAAATGAGGTAGCTGCAAATCCATTTGAGAATTCCCTTGTCACAAATCTGCAGATATATAGTTCCATTAAAGAAGATGATTGGTACGAGAAGAACTCAAATTTACATACACACTTGATTACATTGCTTGAAAAATATTAATAGAAAAATGATGCTCATTCTCTTCTTTGGAGGAAAATGAAAATCTGAAACAGCTTGTGGAAAAGAATTATAAATTAAGCAACATCTGGATCTTAGTGGATTCTCATTCTTTATAAACATTTATCCCTCATGATGAGCTCAACCTTTTTGTTTCACTTGGAAGTTAATAAGGGCATCAGAGTCAAGCCCAAGAGCGTTAATTAGCCCATAACTCCACATATTGGATCATTAGGACAGAAGTATTAGTTTGTGTCAAACAATAGGGATGACAATAGTGTTACACAACATTTTTTCATTGTCCCTGCAATCCCCATCTCGGGGATTGGAGGGCCATTTCTGTGATCAATAAGAATTGTCATGCCTTGCAAATACCATCATTGTATCCCTTTACATGAGAGTAATATTCCTTCTGTTGAAAATTCCTTGAGCAGAGACTCAAAAGCCCTTGTTTTTGCCTTGGCATGAGTAGTCAGTTATACCCTCACGCCGAAGAGGAAGATTAACACTAGGCCCTGTGCCAGCGGGCGCTCTGTCTTAGTTAGCCACCTGCACCAAGCTATTTATGGAATGTTTTTTAAAAATATAGGTGGAGATTCTACTCCAACAACTTTGAGGATGAGTCATTGGGAGTGGTTGAATTGAATAAACCACAGACTCCCTCCTTTATTTTATGGTTTCCACCTCTTATGGGAACTTCCTAAAGGATAGGCCTCCCTCCCACCTTTGTAGGGATCCTAACCTCCTCCTTTTCCTCTATAAAAAGAAGCTATCTATATTTTCATAAGCTAGCTGAACATCGAGAATTTAACATACTATAGCTGAACTATTGAAGAGATAGAATAAGAAGGAATTACGTTGAGAGAGCTTGAGTCAATGCCTTCTGAGAGATCTTGATTCCATTCCTTCATCCCTTCCAAATTTCGTGACAAGCATCTGAGACGCGCTTCAGCTGAACCCCGCTGGAGGAGACCGCGACGTCAAATCATTGGTTGTAACTCTTCCTTCTATCAATACATATATGTGACTATTTTTTGGTTCCCAATTTGTATTATGTTAGATGTTTAATGCAATATGCTTAGCCCTGTTTGACTAGTTAGTGGTTATGAATGAAATTATTATGTCGTATGCTATTCTTGTTTGTTGTTTTATGTGTAGGTATCCGAGCATGACTGCGGAAGGATTGTGAGTAGCCAAGGAAGGAGCGAGAGGCCACCACCACTACAGCCACAATGATAGCGTTGGATTCTAGGTGGGTCAATCTACCATTTCCTCTTTTCATTAAGTAATTAGGAATCAACACTCTAGCATGTCTCTTTGTTTCTAGACCCACTCTAGGGATAGAGGGATCATCTCTATCCGCAGAGAGGATTTACCTATTTAACAAATAGTAGACTAGAATCTCAAAATATGTCACATGGTAGTGGGATTGTCTGCATCCATGGAGTTTTAGGAATAGGAAAGACTAAACTGGCTATGGAATTTTTCGTACAGAAACTCACAGCTAGGTACTTTCAGTATAATTATCTGAAAACCAAGGGAATAATATGGTGGTGTGACAAGTACATTCATACTATCAGTCACAAAGTCTATAGACACATCATAAAAAACACTAATCCAATAGAGATTTTGCAAAATTAATCTTGTTGACACAAATTACTTCTAGAGAGATGTGCCTTTGAGAAATAATACAACACATTACAGAAGGTAGAATTAGGGTTTGCTACAACACACTTACATAGGTATAACTAAAGATTTTAGCAAATCCCAAAGAATATTTGGAGGTCCTATGTATCAATTGACTTAAAAAGCATATTAAAAACCACCATGCAAGTGCAATACATTGAGTTATCCCTGCATTCTTAACAAAATTTGCAAACATGTTCCCCCTTCACTCCAACAGTCCTATTTTGGCATGAGTTCCATCTTCAATAGCTAGGATGAATGCATCACCCGGAGAAGCCATATTTGGAATACACCTCATCACTTCCATTCTTAAATTTATATAATTTTTTAATCCTTCAAGAGCCAACTCTATACAGGAAGGAGAGGAGGAGTGATGCCAAAAAAAGGGGCACTTATTGTTTTCTAGTACTTTTGCTTGAGCCTCTTGATTTCTCACCATTGCTTGATGGAAAATGTTATCACAAAATCAGACTTGATAGGCTGCTCATCAAAATAATATTGTAAACCATATTTCAAACCAAGCTTTTGGTTGAGGCTTAGCCTCCTCAACCTGAGAGGGCTCTCTCAAGGGTTACTGATTTTGAATAAAATTGAAGATGGCTAACTCTATGTGTGATCATAAACAAATAAATGATTGAATTTGGTTTTAAATCACATTAGCAAGAGTACATTGGGCTTATGGAGTCATGATAGCTTCATTAAAACCAAACCATCTACTTAGCATGGAAGTTGAGGCATGTTGGAGTTTTAGTCAAAAGATACACATGAGAAACAATAGAAACACAGTCAATTTACCTACATAGGAAGTCAGAGAATCAAGGATGAATTCTGAGTAAACATAAGAAAATACCACTGCAATAGATAGTAAAAGGATGCAATAGAACAAACACACACTAAAACTCTGTATGAATCTCAAGTCGGCTAAGTAAACTTCTCTGTATTAAAGCTGAAAATAGTCACTTACAGTAAACACAGTCTTTTTTGCTAAAAATGTTCAACCTTCTCTAATTCGACTCCTTGATCCTTTATAGATCCTTTACATCATAAGATAAGATTATCCCCAGCTTAGATACATCATATTACTATCTTTGAAACCTATCCTAACCATATAACATGGTATTTATTACAAAGACAGTTGTAAACCTAATACAGAGTCCTATTACAAATAGAATTAGAACTCTTTAACTCTACTCATACCAAATTTAACTAAACTTGATTACATCATTTGCAACCTATATCTCCATAAGGTTGAATCCTGATGATGAGCTCCAACCTCTTATGACCATAATGCTGATGATGTTGATCTCCTGCAAACTAGGAAACTGTTCCCCTGTTTTTAGGCTTAGGATTCTTTAAGTTTTTTAAACACTCTGACCACTATGAACCCATAAATTTGAGGCTATCTGCTGTTAGAAACTAGAATAGAATATTTCCAAATCATCCCCATGTGCCAGTTGTACAAAATCCACTTTGAACTACCCAAAATAGCCAAAACACACCTGTGCTACGAAAATATCATAGTTTCGTAGCGCTTTTCGTAGTGCAGACCTTTAACTTATTTTCCTTCAAAATTTTGCTTCCTTCTTTTGGGATTATGTGTGTATTCACTTAACACACCTTATTTATAATTTTCAAGCCAAAATATAAAATTCTTCTCTTCAAAGATTTAAGGAAAGGGGTGAAAAATGCTGCTATAGTAGTTTCGTAGCGCATTTCACCCTTTTTGCACTGTGTGCGCTACGAAACTATTGTGTAAGCAATTTTAACCAAATTTTCTTCAAAATTTAAAACAAAAAGGTGCCAATATTCAGAAAATCACTAGCTTCATCAAAACCATCAGCTATATGATCTAAAACATAACTTTCATAAAGTTTATTCTTCATTTTCCCCTTGAGTTTGCTTTGAATTTGTTATTCTGCACCTTTGTTTTTTAGTTCATCTTGAGACATTTTTAGTTGTATTTCAAAATCTTCAATTTGGCCTCTTAACCTTCTATTACTGGCTCTCAAATGAGTATTAATCACTATGATAAATCTCGCTTCTTTGATAGCTCGCACTGTCCATGTGAAAAACTGCTCTGCAACACTTGGAATTTCAAACCTAGAAACAGTTTGGCCTTACCATACTGCTTTCATCCTCTTGAATTTTGTTTTCTCAATGATGTGTTTTCTGGCTCTTTTCTTCATCTTAGAAATCTCTTGTTTTGCTGATGTCAATTTCTTCTCAAGGCTTCTATACTTTTTCAAGTCTTCTTTTTCCTTCATTATTCTGCTAGCTGCATGATCTACTACTGGTGATGAGAGGTCAACCACCTCTTTAGGTACTTTGACTGTTTCAGTAGCTTCTTGGACCTTCTTACTATGTTCTTTGAGCCCTTTAGTATGCCTATTCAAAGGATTCCTATCTTGAAAGACAAAGGCTACATTCTCATCTTCAAATTTCAATTTATTTGCTGATTTCATTTTTTTCTTTTTGTGTTCATCTGTTCCAATCAAATCAGCTTGCACAATAGGTGAATATTCTATATCAATTGCATGTAAGATGTCATTCAATTTTTGTTGGGGCCCTTGTTTTTGTTTAAGTTTTGAATTTTCAGCCAAGACATTTTTGAACTTGGACTCTTTTTGAGTTGCGGAGGAAATACACATAGCTAACGCGACCGCACCACGCGACCAGGAGTTGCGGAGCTACCAAGGCGGGGTGGAAGCACTTGATAACTGGAGATGGAACAGAGATAAGTACAGATGAAAGAGATACAGCAGAAAACAGGAGGTAGAACATGCAGACATCAGAAGAGAAGTCGGGGAAAGCCAGAGCAAAGACGCAGAGAAGCCGCCAGTCGCGACGAGCGGGTGAATAAAAGGCAATCACCCGGCTGAAGAAGGGAGAGGTTGGTTGATCGGCTGCGGTTGAGGTCATTGTCGAGGGACGATTGAATGCGGAAGCAGCTGCGGAAGAATCAGACCTGTTCTCTCCCTTGGTTCCTACTTTCTATGTTCGTCCTTTCTGTTCTTAGACCCATCTGTGTCTGATGTATGAGTTATCAAGGAAGCTATGTAATCATGTAATTGGCCTGAAGAATAATATAAAGAAGGATTGCTGTCTCTATGCTTTGGTTATGTGTTATGATGTGTTTGCACTGCTTTAAAAATTTAAGTTGCGACTGTCTGAATACTTGATTAGTAATCTTGCATGTACATTCTGGTATATGTAATGGATTCTCTTTCTTTCTGTGGTTGCGAGTTTATTCCTCACCTGTGATCCCATCCCCTTACTCATGTTGTCGCGGCACGCCTCGGGTGAGACGCTCTGCTCTCCCAGAGCAGGGTGAAAATGCCGGCGTGTTACTAGACTACACCGAACCCCTTGTTGGCCACAACCCTTTGAACCTGGGTCTCGCCCGCGAGACTTGACTTTTCGCCAACAAATGGTTCCGTTGCCGGGACCCGCATGTTCTGAGGGGATCTAGATCATGGTCTCGAGGATCTTTGAAGGAGCAATACGGCGATGGTGGGATGATCATCTTGACCATTTCATTACTCAGCAGGTGGAGCTGATCAAGAAAAAGGAGGCGGCGGTCAGGGAGCTTGTTCTTTTCTCTGACTCAGCTAGAGATACGTACGAAATTTTCTGGGGAAGGTTTCCCACGGATCTTTACAACTGGTTGCGGAGGTTACGAGCGAAGGTGGCCCAAGAAGGCTTGCGGAAGATAAACCGCAGGTGGGCGCACGAAGATTTGGTAGCGCTGCACTGGGTAGATACTGAACTAACCCGCGCAGTGGATTTTTGGGTAAAGACCACGTTGGAAGGATACGTTGTGGAGTTTGCCGCTGAGTGCTACCAATCTTTCTCGAAGGCTGAGGCTGTGTTTCACTCAGGGTTGAGGGGAAAACTGTTGAAAGAGATTCCGCTATGGATCAAAGCCCTAATGGTGGACGAAGGGTTGATTGAACTCCACAAAACGAGTATGGAAGCGTAAACCACCCGTACTGGGGGAAGGATTGAGGGGACCGATGCTGTGTAGACTGTAGGAGTAGGGAGCGGGGGATGGACGTTGAGGCCGCATGCAAGTTGCGGGAGTCACGTGCACATCGGCGGGCACAGATCACCGATAGGTGGCGAAGAAGGGTAATGAGAGATTTGAAGAGAAGGGAGATCGAGAGGAGAAATCAGAAGGAGGCGCCTCAGAAGACAAGAACCATGGGTTTGAATACCCGGACAGGAGACGGGACGGCAGCAGACGTATAGTGGGTGCATGGGAGCCCAACGATGCGAGAAAGAGAAGTACCGACTAGCGAGGATAACGAAAAGATTCGGCTCGAAGAAAGGTCCAATGACGAATGGCACGACGTGATGCAGCAGATGTTTCAGGATCAGACGGCACCCACCCCTCCAGGCAGCCCTACGTCCCACCTTCCGCATGGTCAGGATCCCGACCTTCCCCTGGTACTTTATCAACCTTTAAGAAATATTTTTGTTCAGTTACAAGCATTAAGTCAGTTATCTAGTGGTTCAGTGGCGTCGGTAACGCCCAGTAGCAGCAGCGTTACTAGTAGTAGTATTTTCCCCAGTGGGACCGTTACACAACCAGGACCCGGAGGATTTATCCTGGTTAATTCTCTGCCAGTATACATGGATGGATCCTTCACCCGGTACCCAGAGTTCTCTGGTCGGGGGAATGAAGACGTAGAACAACATTGGTATCTGTGCGAAGCCATCTGGAGAGCTCGACAGACACCGGATGCAGGGAAGTTGATAGAGTTTCAAACCACGCTCAGAGAGAGAGCTCTGCGTTGGGTCATCAAGTGGTCCGAGGCGCACCCTAACCCTGTAATTGCGGACGTGAAGCGAGATTTTGTCCGCGAATTCAAGCTTCCCCAGACAGATCAGCAGGGCCTGTCCGAGCTGTGGGAAATTAAACAGAAGGAAGGAGAGACCGCGTGGGAGTTGATGCGGCGATTCAAGGATGCGATCGGGAAACTGAGCTACCCGATCGATCCCAACCACCAGAGGGACTGGTTCATCAAGGCTCTGCTCCCCTTGACACGAACCCCTCTCACTCAGCAGAAGATTGATAATCTGCAGGACGCTTTGGAGCAAGCCATGAAGATTGAAGCCATGGCGGGATACCCCCAGGAATACAGGGGGGGGCTGGCCCCGCAAGACCCTTCTCTGATAGGGTTGCAACACCAGATCGCCAGTTTGACTGAGAAGCTCAAGGAAATTCAGCCAGCAAGACCAGCACGACCGAATGTTTGGTGTACTCATTGCCTGGTCGAGGGGCACGTCGCAACCGAATGTCCTCGGTTGCGCGGCGCAGGAGTTGGACCCTCAGTTGCGGCTATCCAGGGGGGTCCACCACCAGGGGGTGGCGCGGCAATGAACCCGCAGGGAGTATACCAGACGCAACAGGCCTTTGCGGGGTTTCCACCGCAACCAGGGTCCTCCACCCCAGAGTACTGTGAGATTTTCCGGACAATGGGGCATCCTCCTCGGATGTGCCCGATATTACAGAAGTACTCCACGGTACCGAATAATGTATACTGCGAATTCTGTGTGTCGACAACGCACACCACTGAGCAGTGCAGGGCGCTCGACGCACTTGTGGATCGACTGGATCGTCCCTCGTACAGGGTAAACGAGGCTGCGAGGGGGAGAGGTGGCGGCATGCGCGGAGGCCGGACTGGAGGACGCGGTCCGGTAAAATGCTACAACTGCGACCAGGAGGGTCATGTGGCTCGAGAATGTCCCCTTCCGCGACGGCCCTGGTGTTCCCAGTGTCGGGTCAACGCCCATGCTACAGAAGACTGCCCGGAGCTCATCAAGAAATGGGAAGAACAGGTGCGGCAGAGGGGAGCGAACCTGGTAAACTCAGAACTGCGCAGCACCGTGACTCCCGACGGGCAGAACTTTGCGATAGTAACCCGAGGTGGGAAGAAGACTGGAGAGGATGCCCACGAGAAGGAACCAGCCCGAGTGGTGCGGCCGGCATCCCCAAAGAAGTTGATCAGGCCCGAAGTCCAAAAGAAATACTTTCAGGAGGCGGTTGAGGCATTCGCCCAGTTGCGGAACGAGGGAGGGCTGGAGGAGCCCCGGCGGCCGGAAACCGGTGCTCAGAACGCCACAGATGCTGTGGTCGAGGACTGGCTCCGGCTATTTCTCAGGATTGTCGATGACGCTGAGCAGCGGCAGCAGCTCAAGCATGTGTTAGACAGAGCACTGCAGGGGCGTGCAGAACCCAGAAATTTGGTGGACACTAGGCCTCAATACGTGCAACGAGTCAAACGGAACAAGCAACGAACAGGCAAAGAATTGCGTCTTAACACGCAGGTCGCGGGATTCCAAATCAGCGACACCATGTTGGACTTGGGGTCTGACGTTAATATATTGCCACGGAAGACATGGGAGGCTCTTGGAAAGCCACGGCTCGCTTATTCCCCAATCCAACTCAGGATGGCGAACCAGTACTGTATTTTGCCAATCGGCCGACTTGAGGGTGTCGAGGTCGACGTTGCGGGGGTGAAGACATACACCGACTTCGAGGTTATTGATATCATGGGCGATAAGGACCCCTATCCTGCTTTACTTGGCATTGATTGGGCTTTTGAGAATTACGCGATCATCGACCTCAAGAAGGAGCTGATGATTTTTGAAGATGGGGAGGTAAGGGTCACTCAGCCTCTCGACCCGTATCAGGGTCCGCAATACACGGAACCGGTGGATAATCGGGAGGATGCTCAGATAATGGACCATCTCTATCAGATGACTGCAGGAAGGCGGGACGATTATATCAACCCGACCGCAACAGGGTCTATCAGTTGGCGGAGTGTGCAGAGCTCGGAACTCGGATCCGAGCTTGCATGGGAAGACTGGCAGCAAGGGGGTTATGAGACCACCACGCGGAGATGTGCCGCCATCGCGCAGGTCCGGTGGGTGGAGACTGAGATCCGCGGGTACCCCACACTATCAAACATGCAAGCGGTGAATACTTTTATCACCAAGGTGGAAGATCGGGTCCCAGAAGAATGCCGGATACCACTGTTGGATGTGGCTTTGAAGTCAACATCGGGACGATGGTGGAACAATCACCGCAACACTCTGTTGCGATGGGAGCTGGTGGCAGATGCGCTACGGGCACGCTTCAAAGAGGATGAAGGGCCCTGCATTACACTTAAACATCATGGAGCTTCAGACCCGCGACAGCACTTGCGGGCGTGCGAGGAACAGTGGCGCAGCGCCAGGTACCCTGAGGAATTGTGGGTCCACAGATTTATCCACTCCCTGGGTACAATCCCCCAGGCCTGGTACCTAGAGGAAGAGCGGAAACGGGGGACCCGCTCTTGGCAAGTAGTTGCGGAAAAGTTCATTCAGAGCTTCTCGTTCGAAGGAGAGACGGTGCAGGAATCTCAGGCCCTACAAGCCATCAAGGAGGTTCTGTTTTTCCGCCATCCCGAGCCCAATGAGGGCCCGGTGGCGTCACGCTCAGGCGTCAAGAGCGAAGTGGTTTGCCAACGGGTTGACGGCGAAATAGGGGATGACAGTTTGGAGGACCTGAGGCATCTCTATTTTGACGAGAAGGAGGGCGAGCGGAGTGTCCGTGACGAGCCGACGACAGAAGGAGTCCATTTGCAGCCCCTAAAGACAAAGAAGCTGAACATTGGAATGGAGGAGAAACCGAAACTGGCAACGGTGGGAGATTACTGGGACGAGGAGGCGACCAGAGAAATTTTCAGTCTCCTCCGGGAGTATGAAGATCTATTCCCGTCTTCAGTTGCGGACCTGAAGGGGATTAAAGGGGATTTGGGCGAGATGCGCATCAACCTGAAACCAGGAGCCCGGCCAGTGAAGCACCGACCTTACCGGTTGAACCCACGTATCAAAGAGAAGGTCAAGATGGAGATCGACAAGATGCTGGCTGCGGGACTCATCTTTCCGGTAGAAGAAGCTGAGTGGGTAAGTCCCATTGTCATCCAGAACAAGAAGGAAAAAGCAGAAATCCGTGTCTCCGTGGATTATCGGAGTTTGAATAATGCTTGTATTCATGATCCGTTTCCCACTCCCTTCAGCGAAGAAGTTCTAGATCATGTCGCGGGTAACGAAGCTTATTCCTTCACTGATGGGTTTTCGGGCTACCATCAAGTGCGCATCGCCGAGGAAGACAAAGCGAAGACAACATTCACGACTGAGTGGGGATCGTTCGCATACCACGTCATGCCGTTTGGTCTGAAGAACGCACCAGCTGTGTTTTCCCGGATTGTCATTGCTGCTTTCCGGGAGTACATTCACAAGTTCCTAGAAGTCTATATGGATGATTGGACCGTTTACAGCCTACTGAAGAAACACGCCTCCCTGTTGCGTGTTATGTTCGATCGGTGTCGCCAGCTGCAGATTTCCCTGAACTTGAAGAAATGTATTTTTGCAGTTCCATTCGGCACACTCTTGGGTCACGTGGTGTGTAAGCAAGGGGTCTGCGTTGATCCCGCCAAGGTCGCGGTTATTGTCCACATGGAGGCCCCCGGGAACGTGAAGCAGTTGCGGGCACTGCTAGGACACACAGGATATTACAGGCGGTTTATCCGCAACTACGCCAAAATCACTGCCCCTCTAGAGAAACTGTTGCGGAAGTCCGAAGCATTTGAGTGGACGGCGGAGTGCAGGACGGCACTCGACACATTGAAGGAGAAACTGGCGACGGCTCCAATACTGGTCCATCCGAATTGGGATAAGCAGTTCCATGTGCACATTGATGCATCCGGGATTGCACTCGGCGCAGTACTGGCGCAACCCGGGGAAACGACAGTTGACCACCCGGTATACTTCGCCAGCCGACGGTTATCTAATGCGGAGAAGAATTACACCACGACCGAGTGGGAGGCGTTGGCGATGGTGTACTCTCTCATGAAGTTCCGCCACTACCTTCTGGGCGGTAAGTTTACATTTTTCACGGACCATTCGGCCTTAAAATATTTGGTCAATAAGCCTGTGTTGGAAGGGAGAATCTGCCGATGGCTCCTACTCTTTCAGGAGTTCACGTTCGACGTAATTGTCAAGCCGGGCAGGTTGAATGTTGGTCCCGACCATTTATCCAGGTTGGAGTCGGGGGAAAACGATGGTCCGTTGGATGACCAGCTTCCAGATGCTGATCTATTTCGAGTTGAAGCGGTCCCAGACGACCTGGCTGACATTGCCACGTATCTGACCACAGGACAGTGCCCCGAGGATTACACGCCGCTTCAGAAACGCCATTTGGTTGTCCGGGCGGCCGATTATCAGTTGATCGCAGGGCAGCTGTACAAACTGGGCCTGGACGAGGTGTTGCGCAGGTGTGTTCTTGACCATGAGCGGGAAGCAGTGATGTGGGAATGTCACAACGGTGTTGCGGGAGGACACGTGGGTGCTAAACCCACCGCAAGGAAGGTACTTCAAGCTGGCCTATGGTGGCCAACGGTGCATACAAATTGTAAGGCCTATGTGAAACGTTGTGATATTTGTCAGAGGACGGGACGGCCTTCACACAGGGATGAGCTTCCGCTACACCCTGTGCATGTGTTGCGGCCATTTGAGAAGTGGGCTGTTGATTTTGTAGGGCCCATTGCGCCAATCGCTCGCCATTCCAAAGCCCGGTACATCATTACGGCGACTGATTATCTCACACGATGGGCTGAAGCAGCAGCGGTACGCGACTGCTCCGCCGAGACCGCTGCTCGATTCATCTTTGAGCACATCATCAGCCGCTTTGGCTGCCCCCGAAGCTTGACCAGTGATCAAGGCACGCATTTCATTAATGCCACGGTTAAATCGCTACTACACACATTTATGATACAGCATCATAAGAGCAGTCCATACCACCCGCAGGCCAATGGTACGGTGGAAGCCTTCAATAAGATTCTGGAAAAGGGCTTGACAAAGATTTGCAATGCTCAGCGGGATGATTGGGATGAGCGGATACCAGCGACATTATGGGCTTACCGGACCACGGTAAAACGTTTGACAAACCAGACGCCATTCCAGCTGGTGTATGGCCGGGAAGCCGTGATTCCCGCCGAGTTCACCGTACCCAACCTTTTGATCGCAACGTCCCTTCATTTCTCAGAAGACGCGTCCCTGAAGGAACGACTCCACGAGCTACAGGAGCTGGATGAGGCTCGGTTTCTTGCGGAATTCCACCAGAAGGTTCAGAAGGCCAGACAGAAAGCGTGGCACGACCGCCACATCAAGACCAAAGCTTTCCAGGTTGGCGGCAAAGTTCTCTTGTACGACAGCCGATTCCAGAAGTTTCCAGGCAAGCTCCAGATGCATTGGCTGGGACCGTACTTTGTTATCGAGATCCGCGACTCAGGAGCCGTTCGATTGGCACAATTGGACGGCTCAGTTCTTCCAGGATGGGTGAATGGCGCACGCCTGAAGCCCTACCAGGAGTAGGTACTTCTCATTTTCCATTAATAACTCTTGCAACCGAGAGCACCCGTAGAGTAGCGTAGTTGAATAACTCTCCCGCAACCGGGATGAGCATAGTTAGTCTTTTCCATTCTTTCGCAGTCAGTCAAATAAACCGTCAGTTGCGGCATCCATATCGCAACCGACCATGGCGCGGAGCGGGCCAGTCCAGCGTGTCGCAACGCCAGTCCAGCGTGGCGGCGCGCCAGTCCAGCATGACGCCGCTCCCAGTCCAGCGTGTCCTGCACGAAGGATCTGTCCTCGTGCCAGCGTCAGTCCAGGTCATAACCGTCAGTCCTTTCGTCAGTCCGTAGGATAGCTCAGATTTGGTCATAAATTCCCTTAATGAACAGTAATCATTTCGTAATCATTTACCATCAGCCGTAGTTCTCTCCGCCGTCGGGTCCGCCCATCTCCCAATGACGCCATCAGTAACTGTCAGATTATACACAGGCCTGCGATTGATCGCACGATTAGCGCAGGCAAGAAAGATAGCAAGAATTAATTGCCGTTATGGAGTCTCATCAACCCCGCGCGTGCCAGCAGATGGCCCAATTTGCATGAAGGCTATCGGCACCGGGATGACGGACCAATTCAGTTTGGAAGTTTCAGCGACTCCGGAGCACTCGCAGTACCAGAGCACTCAGCACTTAGCAGGAAGTTACAGACGAGTTGTCCAGGTCTATCAGAGGCGCGCCAAGATGCCGAGAGCTGTTCTCTCTGTGCCTGAATCAGCGATTGATCGCAGAATTCACCGACTCGAATCACTGGTCGGCAAGTACGACAATGCACCCTGCATGGACGCTAACTTGTCCGACCCGGCTGAGTTTCCCCATCTGCATTGGCAGACGTTCATGGAACACCATTATACACCGGGAAGCAGCTCTAACAGTCGAATGAAGGACGAATTCCGAGGTCTCCAGCAATCGACGTTGATGAATTTGCGAAGTCTTCCTGTCTTCGGCACCACCGGACCAGTTCTGCAATGCACCCGGTTCCTCCTCAGTCGGGTGCAGAACGGGTCCCTATGGTTGAACGAGGAAATCCCAATACATGCAGCAGACATTGGTCGGCTTACGGGGCTCTACCAGACTGGTGCAGATGTTTCCTCTGCGGGGCAGACAGCCTCCAAGCGCGCCCGAAAATCGGCTGAGGCGGACCTCTACACAAAGTATGGTACTCGCCGGGGTGGAAAAGGTGCCAAGATAGATCTGATCAATGTACCAGCAATCCGGTTTGCTTGCTACCTGATAGCTAGCAAGACCATGCGCCATTACACCAAGGGTGAGTGCACTTTGGACACCATTTCTATTGTGGAGCACTGCGTCAAGGGGGCCCGATTGAATTGGAGTGCGTTTGTATTGAAGGAACTCTTCGCGGCTTGTGAAGACAATTACAGACGGACTACCAGTTTTATCTATGGGTACTTGCTCCTCGCATTCGCCATGTGGAAATGGCATGTTCCTCCGATACGGACACCGGCAGAGCTCACCGGGAGCCAACCGTTCGCGATGCGATATTCTCCCTGGCAGGTGTCCAAGGCCCCCAGCACCAGGCAGGTGAACGCAGAGGCGTTCCGAGAATGGTATGGGCGGATGATCGATGTGGTCGCTTCTCAGCAACGGGTACCCCGGAACCTGCTGGATGAATACAGCGAACAAGTGTGGTTTGGCGTCAGCCATAACCACACCTTCATCCGGCCGGCTTGTGTACCACACCACACGTTTCATATGGCGCCCTTGCGCTTCCAGTTGAATGATAATGTCTTCCACAGGGAGGTTTCTACCTGGCCGGGGGTCGTCCAGCACTTTAGTGATGGAGTCCTCCGATACAACTTTGATGGGATGCGGGCTGCACAGCAGCCTGCCGCGACCAGTGCCGCAGAATCTTCCCAAGTTGCGGTGGCGACGACCACAGACGCAGCGGGGACCGCAGCGACCCTGCCCGAAGTGCTGGTCCCCGTCGTGGAGCATTTCAACGACCAGGCTCGGAGACTCAACGTGGTAACCCAGGTTGTTTCTAGTGGCGCCCCTATATTTTCTTCTTTTAATGAATTTCGTCTTAATCGGTCACTTGGTCTTTCCCACACCGCTGCTCTCACTTCCCCCATTCCGACTTCCCCGTTCACTTCGGCCACCCCCATCATCACGACAATGGGTGAACCGGGCCCCGAACCCGATTCCTCCGGGCCACCCCCATCCAAGAGGGCCCGCACTACGGCCACAGATCCCGTGGTGGACCTTACGGAGGATGATCCCCCAGTCACGCCGCCCACAGCTACCCTGATTCCGGAGGAACCGCTGATTGATCCAGCGGATTTCCTCAACATTCGTCTCCCTCCCACCTCGCTCACTCCTTCCACCGCCCCCTCCACCAGCAGACCACATGCCACTTCCCCGAATCTGTCCACTTCATCAGCCACTGTGTCCGACTCGTTGATCCGAGAACTCTTCGGCGGTGACCACGGGGCGGAGGTCACCTCCAGTACTGCAGCTGTAGTACCACCTGTTGACCCCGTGGCCACATCCCGGGATCCCCTTGCCACTATAATTGTTCAGCTAGCCAGAGTTGGGGTTGATTCAACCGCCCCTTCCACAGAGCAAACCACGCAGCAGGACCGGCCAGAGCCTGATATGGCCACTTCGGTGCAATAGCAGACGCCGGTCCACCTTTCAGAGCCTTCAGACAGAGCAGCGGCCATGGGCCAATCTTCAAAAGAACAGACGGCCGAGCCGGGTGCCCCGAGCACAACGAATGAAGAACAACTGAGTCCAGCACAGTTATATCTGCTCATTCGGCGGGCGGCCTTCAAGGCCGAGTAGATTCATACGGAGCTACAGCAGCGATGCACCGAGCAGCGGAACCAGATCACGGCACTTACTGAACAGCGCAATCAGCTACTGCAGGAGAAGGCCTACCTCCAGGAACATGCCACCATTGTTAATCAGGCGCTCTCCAGCGTATGGCCGGAGGCACGGGCTCACAATGCCCCACTCCCTGCTCGCATAGAAGAAGACAGCATAGCTTTAGAGGCTCGCCAGCTCGGGGACGTTTTCACCACCATTTGCAGAGAGAACCAGGAGTTACAGGCGGCGTTAGCCGCACGGCCTACCCTACCAGAACCACCCACTGATTATTCAGGACAGGTAACTGCCAAACAGGCACAGGCAGTCAATCTACAAGAAACTCTCCATTCCATGACAGCAGCGGCTTCGGCCCTTTTACGCAGCTTGCAGGAGTGCTCCCTCGCACTGACAGTCAAAACACAGCCCATTGCTGCTCAACTGCAACAACTCGCCACCCAAATTCGGGCGACCACGGACCAGGCCAGATTAGACCAGCTCTACGCTCAGACGGACGAGCTGGAACTTCAAATGCAGATGACTGAGGCCGCATCAGCAGCAACTAAGCACACTCTTCGGGAGATGCGGCCGCCCCTTCGCACCCATGCCGAGGCAATGCATCAGCTGGATGCCACTGCCGAGTCCCAACTCGCCACACTGTTCGGGGATGCCCCGACGCCCATCGACGAAGCTGCAGCCAATCGAATTGTTCAAGATGCTGACCTGCTTATGCAGGAATGGCAGCAAGCAGTGGCAACTTTCACAGAGCTTCGAGATTCAGCACTCCGCCGGGTCCCGGAGTTGGGGCCCTTGTTTGAAACAACAGGTGGCGGAGCACAACAGGAAAGGGCAGCAGAAGAAGGAGCAGCAGAGCAGGGCACAGAGGCCGGCGAAGGTATGGAGGTAGAGACTGTCATTTGCGATTGACTCGCGGACGAGTCAAAGGATTGTGGTCGGGGCCTGTTGGGGCCCTTGTTTTTGTTTAAGTTTTGAATTTTCAGCCAAGACATTTTTGAACTTGGACTCTTTTTGAGTTGCGGAGGAAATACACATAGCTAACGCGACCGCACCGCGCGACCAGGAGTTGCGGAGCTACCAAGGTGGTGCGGAAGCACTTGATAACTGGAGATGGAACAGAGATAAGTACAGATGAAAGAGATACAACAGAAAACAGGAGGTAGAACATGCAGACATCAGAAGAGAAGTCGGGAAAAGCCAGAGCAAAGTTGCAGAGAAGCCGCCAGTCGCGACGAGCGGGTGAATAAAAGGCAATCACCCGGCTGAAGAAGGGAGAGGTTGGTTGATCGGTTGCTGTTGAGGGATGATTGAATGCGGAAGCAGCCGCGGAAGAATCAGACCTGTTCTCTCCCTTGGTTCCTACTTTCTATGTTCGTCCTTTCTGTTCTTAGACCCATCTGTATCTGATGTATGAGTTATCAAGGAAGCTATGTAATCATGTAATTGGCCTGAAGAATAATATAAAGAAGGATTGCTGTCTCTATGCTTTGGTTATGTGTTATGATGTGTCTGCACTGCTTTAAAAATTTAAGTTGCGACTGTCTGAATACTTGATTAGTGATCTTGCATGTACATTCTGGTATATGTAATGGATTCTCTTTCTTTCTGTGGTTGCGAGTTTATTCCTCACCTGTGATCCCATCCCCTTACTCATGTTGTCGCGGCACGCCTCGGGTGAGACGCTCTGCTCTCCCAGAGCAGGGTGAAAATGCCGGCGTGTTACTAGACTACACCGGACCCCTTGTTGGCCACAACCCTTTGAACCTGGGTCTTGCCCGCGAGACTTGACTTTTCGCCAACAATTTTCCTTTCTTCACTGAGCTGTCAACTGAACCTGAAACAACTGTTTTTCCCTTTGATGCTATTGTTTTACTTCTTTTCACTCTCTCGATTTCCTGCTTGTTGGCCACTTGTTTTTGTTTAGCCTCTTTGACACTTTTTAAACTCTGTTTTGCAGGTGAAGGAGTTTCTACAACAAGTACTGGTGTCTTCTCTATTATATTTTCAACCTATTTCCTTGGTTTCAACTTTATAAACCTCTTTTCTTTAGTAACCACTAAATGTCTGGATTCTGCTACTAGTGATGAAGGATCCCCTTTAATTGTAGGGTTCCTAGCTGGGGTTAGATTTTCCATTTCAAATCCATTCATAAACAAAAAGGAAGACCAATCCCTATTTATCTTCTGAAGCTCATTCAAAACTAATAACTTTATCAAACCATGGTGAAACAGGGATGTCTCACAACCATCATATTTGGCTTGGACTTTGTCAGCCATTTTGGCAAGGCTTCTATGCAAATAAAATGGCAAATCTAGTGATATCATACCCGTGAAATGCAACAACAACTTAAAATGATAAGTGTGGAATTTATGGTACCTGCCTTCACATGTGAAGTATCTTTGAATATTAAATAGCAGCTTTGCATAGTTATCCTTGATACAGCTTCTAGGTATTGCATTGTTCAGGTCCATATCAACATATTCAGGTTTCATTAATTCCTTGCATGGTTCCATGTCAAACCTAAAACCTTTAAACCAAGATTCCTGCCCCCTTGGTATCTCTATCACAGAAGCTATGATCTCAGGTGTGACTGGTACATTTAACATTCCAATTTTGGTAGTGGTTCCACTGAAACGTAAGGCAAACTCCTTTGACACCTGAGTGTGACCACCCTATAGTTTTTCACAAAACTGGATATGGTGTGCTTTGGTGAAAGCCTCCATCATTGTTTTATCCTCAACCAAAGCTTTCACATTTTCAGGTTCATATCTTAGACAATGTCCTCCTCTGTGAACTTTCTTCTCCTCTTCCATGCTTCTTGAGAAAAACCTGTTAGCTTCTCTACAATCTGTAAAACAACCTGGCTTGATGATGCATGAAAAACCTCGCTTGAGAACATAGAACAACCTCGCTTGATTATATTGAATATAGCCTTGGTATAAAAAAACGACTGGCTTAATTTTACTGCTTCAGAGCCTAGACAGTTGAGTGGAGGCAAACGAAAACTGGAATGACTAAATTAGGAAAAAAATCAAATTTGAGATGTCACTTCATGACTAAATGATGCTTCATTGATATCTTATCATGACTATGATGACTATAGGTGTTGTGTAACCAGCTCCAAAAATAGAAGAAAAGAGATATCAACGCCTTAGAAATGAGCCACTTCGAGGGGGCAACCTCCAATACATTGCATAAATGAACAATTCTTCGATGATACAATTTACAAAACCTCCTTTCTATATATAGGAGTCCATGGGGCCATAATGTAATCCTAGTGGGCCACAATGTAATCCTAGCCGACCTAACAATAATAATTTAAGGGCACAATAATAACAAAATGGGGGTTACAAGGGTACAATAATAACAATAAGGGGTTTACACTAACAATAATAAGGGGCTATACTAGTGATATAGGGACCTAACATGCCTCTCTCCTTCAAAAAAGTGTTGTCCTCAACACTTGAGTAGCTCCGGGTGCTTCTGTATAAAATTCTCATCCTCCCATGTAGAATCTTCAGTGGGTAAGTTCTTCCACTTGATGAGATACTCTCAAATTGATCGATTCCGTAGTTGTCGAGTTCTTTTTTCCATGACTGCTTCAGGTTCCAATATGATTTTCCCTTCCCCATCAAGTTCTGGCAATACTGTTTGAACTGGAAGATTTTCACCTATAACCTTCTTTAAGCATGAAACATGGAAACCTGGATGTACTCGCGAAGAAGCAGGAAGCTCCAATTTGTATGCCATAGAACCAATCTTTTGCAACACCTTGTAAGGACCATAGTACTTTGGTGATAATTTATTATCCTTCTTAGCTTGTTTGAGGGAAATTTGTTTGTATGGTTGTAGCCGTAAAAATACCCAATCTCCTACATCAAAACTTCTCTCGCTGCGATGTTGATCTGCCTGTTGTTTCATTCGATTTTGTGCCAAATTCAGGTTATCCTTTAAGAGTTGGAGAACTTCTTGCTGATGCTCGATGTGATCTTCCACCGCTTGAACCTTCGAATTTTCCCTTAAAGATGATGTGATCGATGGTGGATGGTATCCATAAAGTGCCATAAATGGGGTCATTTTTGCTGCAGTATGGAAGGAAGTGTTATACCACCATTCAGCGAGAGGTAACCACTTGACCCATTGTGTTTGTTTATCAGATACAAAACAACGAAGATATCCTTCAAAACATTTATTTACTATCTCAGTTTGACCATCAGATTGAGGATGATAAGATGAGCTATGAGCTAATTTAGTACCCAAACAAGAAAATAACTCTGTCCAAAAATTTCCCGTCAAAATGGGATCTCTGTCGCTCACAATAACCCTTGGGCTTCCATGTAGCTTTTGAATTCTGTCCACAAATGTAGTAGCAACTGTACTTGCTTTAAATGGATGAGATAATGCACAAAAGTGTGCATACTTGGTAAGTCTATCAACTACCACCATGATGACATTATTGCCTTCGGACTTCGGTAAACCTGTGATAAAATCCATTGAAATCTCCTCCCAACGTTGACTTGGAATGGATAAAGGTTGTAGAAGTCCCGGGGTCTTAATTGTCTCCACTTTATTTTGCTGGCACACCAAACATTCTGCCACAAACTTTTGAATATCAAATTTAAGGCCATCCCAAAAAAATTCTTTCTTCACCCTGTGGTAAGTTTTTAAAAATCCTGAGTGTCCGCCTAAAGGAGAAGTGTGCAGTCCAAAAGAATATTTTTTTTTAGTTGGGAATTATTACAAAGATATAAGCGATCTTTGTACCATAAGGAATCATTTTTCCAACTAGATGTATCAGATGTACTAGGATCTTGCTGCAACTTTTGAATGAGTGTCCATACATCTTTGTCCTTCTTCCATTCATCTCTTGCTTCGGTTATCCAATCTGGTTGGATAATAGAAATGGAAAAAAGCAATGCTTCCACCTCTTCATTCTTTCTTGAGAGTGCATCTGCAACAACATTAAGCTTTCCTTTTTTGTAGATTATTTCAAAGTCATAACCCAACATCTTTGTGACCCATTTTTGTTGCTCTTCTGACGATAGTCTTTGTTCCAAAAAGTGTTTAAGACTATCATGATCGCTTTTTACCTTGAAGTGTCTTCCCATTAGGTAAGTTCGCCATTTCTTTAGTGCATGCAATATTGCTAACATTTCCTTCTCATAAATAGGTTTCTGTAAATACTTTCCTTTGATTGGACGACTTTCAAAAGCAATGGGTCTTCCTTCCTGCATTAAAATTGCACCAATTCCATTTCCTGAGGCATCACATTCCACAATAAAGGTTTTTGTGAAGTCTGGCGTATCTAAGACCAGTGCTAGGCACATTGCCTCTTTAAGATGTTCAAAGGCCTTAGTTGCTTCAGGAGTCCATGAAAATGCATCTTTCTTCAATAATTTTGTTAGAGGTGCCGTTATTCTCCCATAATTCTTAACAAACTTGCGATAATACCCTGTTAACCCGAGAAATCCTCGCAACTTCTTTATGGTTGTGGGGACTTTCCATTCCTTAATGGCTTTAATTTTGTTAGGGTCTACTTTAACACCCTCGTGAGATACAATGTGACCCAAATATTCCAACTCTTGTACTCCAAAGAAACATTTGGATTTTTTTGCATATAATTGTTTCTCCTGCAATAGTTTGAGCACCCCGTCAACATGTTCAACATGATCCTTCCAAGACCTGCTATAGATTAGTATATCATCAAAAAATACTAGCACAAATTTTCTAAGGAAGGGTTTGAAAATGGAATTCATCAACCCTTGAAATGTAGAAGGTGCATCGGTAAGGCCAAAAGGCATGACCAAAAATTCATAATGACCCTCATGAGTTCGAAATGTTGTTTTTGGAATATCTTCAGTCTTCATTCTAATTTGATGATATCTTGAACGAAGATCCAACTTGGTAAAATAAATCACTCCATGTAATTCATCCAATAATTCATCAATCACAGGAATGGGAAATTTGTCTTTAATGGTGAGCTTATTGAGCTCCCTATAATCCGGACACATCCGCCATGATCCATCCTTCTTGTGTACCAACACTACAGGAGCAGAGAAAGAACTTTGACTGGGTTGAATTATACCCGCCTCTAACATTTCTGCAATCATATGTTCAATTTCGCTCTTTTGGAAGTAAGGATATCTATAAGGCCTGATGTTTGGAGGAACACTTCCTGGAATCAAATGAATAGCATGATCATGATCACGAATAGGTGGGAGTCCTTTTGGAGTTTCAAACACCTTGGAATGATTGTCCAAGACTTGTTGGAGATCTGCAGAAATAGATGATTTTGATGTTGGAACTTCTAGTGAGCATAATTGTGCAATTACACCTCATTGTTATTTCTTTAGAAGCTTTGTCATGACATTAGAGCTTATTATCCTTCCCGGCTTCCCTTCAATACCCGTAATTCGACTTCCTTTCCTTCTGAAAAAAATTTCAAGAAAAGTTCTTGAAAATTAAAAGCTACCGTCCCCAAATATTGTAACCATTGTACTCCTAGTACAACATCAGCACCTCCCATAGGAATGGAAAGCATTGGACTAGTCAATACATATTCCCCCATGGTTAGCTTGATATTATGGCATTTTCCGGAGAAATTTATAGTTCCTCCATTTGCAACCATCACTTGACATTCTGGTGCTGGGTATAGGAAAAAATTTAATTCCTTGGCTACCTTACAATGAATAAAATTATGGGTGCTACCTGAATCAATCAACACTATTACCTTTTTCTTCTTGATTTGTCCTTGTATCTTGAGAGTTTGAGGAGTGGTAATTCCCGCCAGTGCATTACACGATATGGTCGGATTCATTTCTTCCTCTTCTAGGGTTGGTTCCCGGTGTATATCCTCTTCTTGTTCATTTTCTTCTTCCTCTTCACAATCTATGTAAAATAATTTCTTCTCAGCACACTTATGACCTTTAGTGTATTTTCTATCACAACCGTAGCAAAGCCCTTTTGCTCTTTTTTCTTCCAATTGTTGTGGTGTCAACCTTGTAGGTTGTGGAAATCTAGGCGTAGCAACACTTCCTTATTTATAGAATTGAGTGGTAGGCTTCCTTGTCGCCATTATTTTACATTCAACTTTTCTTGCCAACCTGAATGCCTTCTCCAATGAATCTAGTTCCAAAACGCGAACTTCATGTTGGATATTATCCTTTAAAGTGCCTATGAAGAGATCGATCTTGTGTTCCTCTGGAATATCAGTTACCCTTATATTCAATTTTTGGAATTCCTCAATGTGCTGCCCCACTAAACCCTTTTGTTTGAGATTTATCAATTGGCTAAAGAAGGTGCTTCTCTTTGTATCCTCATAATGTGCTATCATTTCTTCCGTAAAAATTGACCAAGTGACAAATTTTTTACGGTATCAAAGCCATAGATACCATACAAATGTATTTTGTTCTAAATGTAAAGTTGCAATGCGTACCTTTTGTGTGTTTTTCACATTATGGAGATCAAAATATTCCTCCATCTGTAGTATCCATGTTACAGGATCCTTTCCATCAAACTTCCTCATATCCATTTTTGGAATATGGTGGTTCTTCCCGCCAACATTAGAGTTTATCAAATCACGATTAACATTTATTTTGTTCTCATCATGAGGTTCTTCTACTATCTTTTCACCATTAGGAAACATTTCTTGTATCAACTTGGTCAAACCTTCGATGTCCGTTTTTAGATCATTGTTCATGTTTTTCATGTTGTTTTCCATGTTTTCCATCTTAGCTTCCATGCCAGCTTCCATGCCATCCATCTTAGATTCCACGCCATCCATCTTAGCTTCCACGCCTTTCTTCAAACCGTCCATCTTTGCTTCCACGCCTTTCTTCAAAACTTCCATTTCATTTTTTGTTGCTCTTTGAGAGAGTGAAATTTGTTGCACTTGCTCTTGTAATTTTGATAGATCATGTTGCAATTCTTCATCTTCATGAGTCATATTAGAGCCTTTTGAAGGCTTAATGGGTGTTGAAGTATTTTTACGAGGCATCTTTTAGAACCCAATACTGATATCTATTCTACAATATGCCCTTGGAATCAATTCAAATTGATTCTTTAAACAAGACTTATGCAATTCGGAAAAAAATACACACCTTTTTCTTGCTTTTGAGGAGCTCAATATTGAAATTGGATTATCTTTGTGATTGCAGCACTTCAATATTTTATTTTCAGTACCAACGTAGCCCTCTGAATTATCTTTATAATTCCATAGGTCTGACCTGATTTGGATTCTCCAAGACAAAGTTGTGTCCAATCTCCCATAATGACCTAATTATGGACTGGTTCAATAGAGTGAACTTGTACGACTTGCTACGTGTCACTGTTTCATCCTTCGTCTCTGAAATTGATAGCAAAGAAACTACAGTCCATGTGATTGTGACCACTTTTTACGGTACTCCAATCCGATGCCCAGAGAGAGAGTTATTGAAATTTTCCCACGATCACCTTTTTGAGATGAAATTCAGGAGCCTGAAAAAGCACTACCTTCCACAGATCATATCTCCAAAATATTGCGAACCAAGCTCTGAAATTTTTTGACGAATTTATTTAGATTTCAACTTCGTACCATAATAATTTCCGTGAGTTCAAAACTTCATAGAAAAAACATTAATAGCGAAAATTCCACGATGACCTGTTTAGGAGCTTGAAAAGAGACCTAACTTCCACAGATGATATCTCCGAAAATATTGCGAACCAAGCTCTGAAATTTTTAGACAATATTCCTCCGGATTTCAGCTTCACACCCTGAAAATTTCAGCTTCTGAAACTTCGTAGAAAAAATTTATAGCGAAAATGCCACGATGACCTGTTTGGAGCAGCGAAACCCTAGAATCCAAAGCTCTGATACCAAATGTTGTGTAACCAGCTCCAAAAAGAGAAGAAAAGAGATATCAACGCCTTATAAATGAGCCACTTCGAGGGGAAACCTCCAATACATTACATAAATGAACAATTCTTGGATGATACAATTTACAAAACCTCCTTTCTATATATAGGAGTCCATGGGGCCATAATGTAATCCTAGTGGGCCACAATGTAATCCTAGTCGACCTAAAAATAATAATTTAAGGGCACAATAATAACAAAATGGGGGTTACAAGGGTACAATAATAACAATAAGGGGGTTACACTAACAACAATAAGGGACTATACTAGTAATATAGGGACCTAACAGTAGGACAGGTAAGTACATCGAATCTGCTAACTAACTGACTCACCATACCCCTATCCTATCATTCCCCAACTGAATCTGAAAAAATTTGGTTCATTTGACGTGACAGCTAAGAAACCGCACTTTCATAGCGCTCACAGTGCAATTTTCACAATTTGCGCTACGAAAGTAGCAACGCTTTCGTAACACATTTCCTCTTTTTTGAACTAACGACGCTACGAAACGGTGGATTCCTGGCTAATTGCAGAAATTTAGCTCGAACTTAACTGAATGACCTTTAAATGAAAAATGTGAATATTTGACCATGGAATGAACTTATAAACACCTTACTTGAATTCAGATGATGAAAATTAAACCTCTAAAAGCTATGACCTACCCTTAACCAAACTAAAATGAGTTTCAGACCTATTTAGACCATAATAAAAAACAGAGTTGACATACAATGTTTTTTTTTTTTAAATGGTGATAATAGTGTCTCCACTTGGGATAGTGTGCCCCTGTGGTACACTAAGAACCAGTAGTTCCAGTGCTGCTATCCATTTTCTTGACCAAAATAGTAAAAAATTTGAAATCGCTAAGCTTCCTCCTCAAGCTCTAATGGCCTTCACCTCGGGCTCAAGATTGCTAATTTAGCTTTGTCATTATTAGCAGAAAAAAATTATAAAATGGAATATATACAATGACATGAACAATCCATCAGATTTTAGGAAGAATAATGCTTCAAAAACTTTCCATTGACAGGTCCTCCAGCATATGGTTTTCCATCTATATCCTGCAGTATGTAAGTATTGTTTCCATGAAAAGCAGCTATCTTGAAAGGACCTTTCCATAAGTTTTCAAACTTACCATGTTTTCCTTTCTCTTCAATTCTAGCCTCCCATTTCAGCACTTCATCTTGAATTTGAAAACTTTCTTCCTTGATCTTCTTATCAAATGTCCTCTTGATTCTGTTTTGAGATTGTTGATTGCTGTCATAAATCTCATTTATTTTCTCTTGCAGAGCTATCAGCTGATTAATTCTCCTCTGGATTGCATTTGGTTCCTCTTCTAGCCATGGAATCAGCTTCATAACAGGTACCCCTAGTGATGTAGGAAAAATAGCCTCAGCGCCATATACCAATTCATATGGTGAAGTTCCGATTGACCTCTTTGTGCATATCCTGTCAGCCCATAAGGCATAATTCAGCTTCAAATGCCAAGCCTTCTTATTCTCCTGCAACAACTTTTTAATGATCCTTACAATGCTCTTGTTAGAAGATTCAGTAAGGCCATTTCTTTGCGGATAGTATGCAGTAGAATGCCCGAGAGTAATATGATATTGATGACAGAAATTGATCAGCTTATTAGACTTAAATTCCTATGCATTATCAATTATAATCTTCATGGGGCAACCAAATCTAGACAAAATATTATTTTCTAAGAAAGAAATAATCACAGAATCATTTGCTTGCCTAGTTGGGATTGCTTCAATCCATTTGGTGAAGTAATCAGTTGCTGTAAGAATCCAGCGATGCTGACCTGATGTTGATGGATGAATCTCTCCGATAAAATCTAGTCCCCACTACTGGAACAATGCTTCTACATAAATAGGCATCAAAGGTAAAGGCACAAGTTTCTTCTTACCCTTGAAAATCTGGCATTCATGACAGGCAACAACCCTCTTGTAGACATCCTTAAACATTGTAGGTGAATAATACCCTGCTCTCAGAATTTTGTTCACTGTCGCCTTCCAATAATGATGACCTCCAAAATCTCCTTTGTGGAATTCCTCAATCACTTTATCAGCCTCTTCTTCCAGCAAGCAATTCAGCAAAATTCCGCCAGTATCCTTCCAAAACAGATTTCTATCAAATATAACATATCTCAAAGATTTCAGCTTAACAAACCTTGCTTTGGAATTTGTTAAATCAGAAGGTGCTCTATGGTGTTGTAGGAAAAAAACAACTTCCTTGTACCAATCCGATGTGATATATTTTTCTTCAGTAGAAACTAGTTCCTCCTCATCATCTAAAATTTCTGATATTTTTGCAATCCAATTTATATCAAGATAGTCAAAGTTTCACTGTGCCATCAGCTTTTCCAAGCCTTTCCCTTTGAACTATTTTTTTGGTTTAATCTCTACATCATATTCTAGCAACTTGGCAATCCATTTCCCCCTATTACCATCAGGGTCATCTTGAGTAAGGATGTCTTTCACAATAGTATTAGGAACAAATGCCACAATATGAGAATGCAAAATATAAATTCTGAAATATTTGATGGCCTTTACCAAGGAATAGGCATGCTTTTCTAAGATATTATATTTCAGCTCAGAATTGGCCAATGTTCTACTAAAGAAAGAAATCGGCTGCTCAATACCTTGCTGTACTTTTTATAGCAGGACTCTAGCGATAGTATTCTCTGATGCAAAAGTAAAAACCAGAAATTCCTTTGAGAAATCTGGACTGATCAGTACTGGTGCTTGTGTAAGTGCCCTTTTGATCTCCTGAAATGAGTTTCTTGATTCTGCTATCCACTTAATATCAAATCCCTTTTTTAGCATCCTTGTTATGTCCTTCACAATCTCAGCAAAATTAGGAAGTCTTAAAAAATTAACTTTTCCAAGGAAAGATTGAATCTCCTTCCTAATTCTTGGAAAATCCACCTTTTGAACTACATTGAACCTGTTTGGATCAATCTTAATTCCATCTTTAGAAATGATATGTCCAAGTAATTTACCTGAATTTAAAGCAAAAATGCTTTTGGAGGGATTTAGAGAGATGCCAAACCTTCCACATTTCAGCAGAATTCTTTCCAAGTGTTTCAAGTGATCTTCTTCCCTCCTTGAAAAGACTGTTATGTCATCAAGATACACAACCACCATCTTGTCCTTTTCTTCATAAAATGAAATGTCCATTTCCCTCTGAAAGGTAGCTCCTGCATTCATGAGACCAAATGGTATCTTAGCGTACATGAAAGTACCCCATGGTGTAGTAAAAGTTTCTTTTTCCTGATCATCAGGATGTACAAGAATCTAATTATAACCTGAAAACCATCAATCATAGACATTCTCTGAGAACCAACAATAGTTTGCAAAATTTGATTCATTTTTGGGAGGGGATAATTATCTTTCAGGGAGGATTTATTCAAATTTCTGAAGTCAATGCATATTCTGATTTCTCCACTCTTCTTCCTAACCAGAACCAAATTTGCAAGCCAATTTGAAAATATGATTGGAACAATTATTTTAGCATCAAAGAGCTTTTTAACTTCCTTCTCAATAAAAGGCATGATAAGTGGGTTGATCCTCCTTAAATTCTTCTTGAAGGGTATTTCATTTTCTTTTATGGGAATAGTATGCTAAATAATGGTGGGATCGTATTATTTCAAATCAGCATAGTTCCACGAAAAGACATCTATGAATCTCTTCATCATTTCAACAAATTTAAACTTCATATCAGCTGAAAGAAATTTTGAAAGTTTAATCATTTTGGGGATAGCTATAGTACCAAGATTACAGCTCTCAACTTCTTCATCATCAACTTGTATCTTAGGGGATTTAAAAACATCATTCTGATCAAAAAAAATTTCTAGAGGTATAAGTCCCTTTGGTATGGAATTGTTATTTAGTTGCAAAACTTTAGAATTCCCTTTAGATTTAGCCAACATGTTTTGCTGATCTACTTGTACATTTTCGAATTCTTCTTTCAGTTCAATAAAGTTTTTCGCCTGTTGATCATCCTCAAAAACTTTCCAATGGGTAATATTATCAAGGATAGCTGGCCTATGATGAATATCAACCTCATAATTTTCTATATAATGCATAGGAATAATGAAAATACTTGCAAAGACAGCAAGAGAATCAACAATGAAAATTTTCTCTCTAGTTTTGACCATGAATGAATAGGCTTGAAATTTTTCTAACATGTCCAAAACCAAATTCCTATATGCTTTCATCCTTGTGTCTTTTGTTTGATCAACACCCTTAACCTGTTTGATGACTAATTCTGAATCTCCAAAAACAAAAATGTTTTGAGCATTCATTCTTTTCAAAACTTCTAAACCCAAAATCAAGGATTCATATTCAGCCATGTTGTTCGTGCAATCAAAGTTCAGTTTATAGGAAAAGAAATTACTCTCATCACTTGGATTTATAATCCAAATCCCTGCTCGTGCTCCTTCTCTGCCTACTGATCCATCAAAATGCAATGACCACCAACCTTATTCTTCTTTATTGCTGACTTTCTAACCTTCTGTTTGCTGCTTTTCAGACTGCTGAATTTGAAAACTCTAATTTTCTGCTTTCCTTTCCTCTTCCTCTTCATTAGTCAATTCATTGAAAAGAATAGCATAACCAAGTTCAGTATGAAGAACATAAATTGGAAAGTTTTGGGGTTTATCTTTGCTACTCACCATGTAGGCCATCCTTGTCTCTCGATACAATCATCTTTGCTCCCCAAAGACTGGAATGGTAGCATAAGTAAGATCCATCTGCATTGTACCTTTAATTTTTGCTTCCCATGACCTTGACAACAACATTCCAAAATTTGGTGGAATGTCTGCTACTACAATGTCCATGACTACAGTCTTAGCAGGAACTTGCGTTAGACCAACAACAACATCCTTTTGATTAAACCAATGCATTGAACTATTTTTGAATCAAAAGAAAACAAATATTTATATGGCCTAGTTATTTCTAACCCCATTATTTCCATGATTACTTTGGGCATAAGATTGTGAGATGCCCGTGAATCCAACATAGCATTGTGCAATGTCATGTCGTGAATGCTAAGGCTCACATAAAAAGGAGGGACTTCCTCATTTTGTTCATCTTCTAGTCTTGGACCCAAATATATGGTCAGATGATCTTCTAAAACATTCAAGATATAAACAGCTCCTGGTTGTGATTTTAGCATTTTAACAATATTTCTTCTATATTAATCTACCTTGAGAATCTCACCAAAAGGGACTGATATTTTTATTTTAGAAATTTCATTCTCAAGATTGAAAACGGAAATAGAATTTTCAGCTTCTTTGATAGGAGTAATAGCTAGTGCATCTTTCTTACCTTCAGCGACCTTAGGAGTATCCTTCTTTCCATCAACAACCTTAGGTGTATCCTTCTTAGGCTGTGTTTTGTTTGCAATGATAGGAAAATTCCTATTTCTGAGATTATATTGTTTATGCATCTCAAAAATAGCATGTTGATACCCCTTTAGATAGTATGATGTTTCCTCTTCATGATTGTTCTGATCTGATTGATCATGCTCTTCTCTAGTCAAGAAAAATCATAACATTTCTTCATCAAAACAATAAATAGACTCCTCAGGAGTTTCAGGGTCATCTTCTTCATCAAAACAATGAATAGACTCCTCAGGAGTTTCAGGGTCATCTTCTTCATCAATCAAATTCTGCTGAAAAGAAGGTCTCACTGGAGGATCAGGTTGCTGATTTCTATTCTCCCTTGGTCTTTGCTGATTCTGAGGTCTCCTAAACTGAGGGTTTCTAAATTGAAGCTCATGTTGTGTAGGAGGAGTAGAGGTATTCCCAAGGGCTAACCTATCCATCAACTTTTCCGTTGTTTTCATCATTGAATATAGTTTATCTTGAGAGGTAGAGGATGAAGGTTTCTCTTCTTCTTTCAACTTAGCCTTACCCATTTTTGAATTTTTAGCTGCCATCAAGTTAACCTCTACCTTCACAACATCATTTTTAATTTCAAAAAGTGTAGGGGATTCTCTCTCTCAACAGTATGGAAAACTCATAATCAAAAGCTTCAGCATACCTCATTTGAGCTAAAAATTATGGCGGTTTCAAACGGGTAGGAATAGAATCTAACACTTTATTAAACCTTTTTGAAATTTTTTTGACAGTTTCATCAGCTACACTCTTCAAATTATTATACTCAATGAGGGCTTGTACTGGATTAGTTCTATTTCCCCATTTTCTTAAGAAAACATCTTCAAATTCATTCCAATCATGAATTCTTCCAGGAGTAAGAGCTTTATACCACTTCCTAACCTCACCAGTAAAACTCTGAGAAAAAAATCTCAAACTAACATCTTCATGATCAACCTCCTCCCTGTCTATAAATTCACTAAATTGATCTACATGATCCTCTGCTGTAATGTCTTCATCACTTCCCCAGGTTTTAATTCTAGTAGAATATTTACTAGGAAGGTCATGTAAGACAGTAGGAAGGACAAGAGGGGCGTATCTAGTTGGTGCAGCAGGTAGATTTCCAACCATGGTTAGAGGTACTGTGGTAATTTTAGGAATGGTAGAAATAGTAGATGACAAACTGCTATGAGGAGGACTATTTGGTCTTTGTGAGCCACTTGTTGGTTCTAACATAGGTGACCTTTTATTGAAAAATCTCATGCTTCCTCATTTAATTATCAACCCGAGGTAAGTCTTTTTATTCCAAGAGTGTCGAAACAATATATGTGAGTCATTTTTTCTACAGATGCTCTTTGTCAATTATGAGGGAGAATTCACTAACTTCTTGAACTTGCTTATTCTATGAGGGGTGACTTGGATGGGTTTTTAGCCTAGGATTGAGCAACGAGAATTTGTGTTTTTCTAATGGAAAGAAACAGAATCTTAACTGAACTGAAAAAAAATCTAGATAAACCAAGCAGACATCGAACTAAGTGGCGATGTAATTAAATGGAACAACAGTCTAACTAAGCTAATCAGTAATGGAATCAAATTGAATCAACAGTCTAGCTAACTAAGAAAATAATGAAGCAACAGTATAACTAGTTGTGCAGTAATGGAACAACAAGATAACTAAGCTGGACAGTAATGAAACAACAGTATGAATGAAGAAAATTAAATAACTCGTACAACAAGTAATTAAGTAATTTTGCAATGGAGTTCTCTGTATGACTTAATTAATCAACATTGATTGATGGTTGAACGCTTTGCTATGATAGAAAGAGAATGCAATTCATAAAGAAAAATAATGCTAAAATCAGCTTATTCTACGATCTGTAATTCAAATGCATTGATCTCAAAGGAACTGGAACTATCTATTGATAACAAAACATTGCCATAAGTCAGAAAATATGATTGCATTTCCTACTTTAAGAACGCAGTTTCTAACAATCCTGAAGAAGGAGAACAACATTTGTATTAAATGGAAATATACATTACAACTACATCAGATTCATAAGCATCAGTTCTGTAACTACACAAAGTATAAAAATGTCTGTGGAGCTTCCATAGGTTGGGCCCAGACCACCAGAAGCCTTAACACTGTAAAAACTTCAAAAGATGATTGTTCAAAGCTCTATATTACATCCAGTGATGTTACAAAAATGCAATTAGATAGATTTTTCCGGATTTGTGTATTACAGAATGAATTTCCTGTCTTGTTTTTTACTCCCTTTCTCCTCCGTCCTTTGCCATTTTAAAGGCAATTTCCAAAATTTTTGAAAGTGTTTCTCAAATGACAGCCCGCTACGTGTGGCTCTCATTTGAGATCTTGGACTCGGATTCGTTTGTTTTCCTTCTACTGGCCACTGGAATTGCTAGGATTTCATATGCTCACGTCCGTTGGTTGGCTTCCATTCCCTACTGGTCTAGGCATTCTGCTTTCTTGCATGTGGAGATAAGAGAAGTCAATTTCCTATTATAAAACATCCTTTTCATCATTAGTCCGATTGTTCCCATTTTCATGATCTTTTATTCCTTATTGTTAATGTGAAGAGGGATTCCCTCGAAATTATAGCATAATTTGAAGTATTTACAGGGTGAGAATCATACCTTAATTTGGGCCCAACATACTCCCCTGCTTACCTAGTTTCATGTCCTCATACAAACAGATGATTGGGATGTAGCTGTGTTAAGGAGTAGGCAGGGTAGGCCTTTTCGTTGTATGTTCTGAAGCCTTGTTTTCTTTTTATGAGTGAAAAGGTAGCACCTATGGCTCCCTCTAGAAATTCGTAATTGTGATTATAATCCTCGGAGGAAGCCATAGGAGAGGGTTTTTGTATCTGCATCCCAACCAGGCAGGCCCCATGCTGTAGACTAGGCTGTTGTATGAAAGGAACCTAGAGGCAGCAGCCTTGAAATTCTTGTAATTGAATGGCTCCCTATTCTTCACATTGTTTTTGGAGGCCATCCACCTTTGCTTGGTTGCTGCTAAGGCCACTTCACGAATGTCCTCAAAGTATTCTCATGAATTTTCAATGATATATTTATGGATGGGTCCCAACCTAGACCTCACACCTGGCCTTCTCATGAAGTTCATATGTTGGATGATCAGTTGCAAGGGTTACGTAGGCTCCCCCCTGACCCATAAATCTAGACTATGCTCTCATTTCTGGAAGATGCTCTAGGCTTTGGCCCACCTGATCTGGTTTTTGGAAAATGAAAGGAAGGCTTGCAGCTTTACATCCCCTATGAAGGGGCTAGGGTTGCTATCCGTGTCTTCTTCTAAGAATAATTTATGCATGTAGAGCTCACACAAGAGGCATTGGACATGCTCATCCTGATTGTTATAGCATTGGACAAATTCTTCTATGGTCCTGAAGGTAGTGGGTTTCCCTGCTCTAACAACTTTAACTTTCAAGAGTAGATACCGTTCTGTTAGGAACAAGGCATAGTTGTTTGCCAGAGCTCTGCATGATAGAGCATCATCATATAGATAGAAAATTGTAGAGATTTGCTTCTTAGCTTGCTCTACCTGCTCTTGTACCACTTTAACCCTTGCCTGCTCTCCTCTAAGCTAGGCGAATGTCTCATCTTCTGTGACAGAGAGGTCGGTGAACTTCTTTTGCAGTGCCTGATATTTTTGTAATGGCACCCCCTCCTTTTTGCACTGTGTTAGTTCATGCTGCACTTACACTAGTTCATTTCGTAATATCTGGTTGGCAGCTATCTCTACTAAATGGGCATAGGCAGGGGCTTCCTCTGTTTGGGTCCCCTTTTATTCTATAACCTTCTTCTCAGTTTGGGTGGAGGTTTCGATGATGTTTGCTAGTTCTGTCTGCACTTCCGCCTCGGTTGTGTCTACCAGGTTGGTCTGTACTTCAATTTCAGTAGTGGTTATCAAATTGGTTTGTGTTCCAGTTTCCATGGTGCCGGCTAAGTCAGTTTTCATTTCATTTTCAATAGTATTTACTGGTTCTGTTTGAGTTCCTACAATAGAGGTTTTTGTCCTTGGCTTCCTGGTCCTTCTTTCTTTTTTTCAGTTGCTTCCTCAGATATTTCACCAATTTTTCCAATCTCTTGCAGGTCCTTCTTAGTTTCTCACTTCTCCTCTCGTCTAAACCTTCACATGTTCTTATTTTAGCAGGTGATAGGGGAGCATAATTCTCCTTTTCAGGGATAGCATCTAGAATGGTGTTTCTAATTACATATTCAGAATTGACCTCAATGTGAGGGTCCTGACTAGGAGGAGCGATGCTACCTCCTGGTGACAAAGGGGTTGTCTCTGTGTGTGTGCTCTTCTCCACAAGGACAATGTCACCTGAATAATCTTGTGATTCCAATCTCTCCTTTGTCTATCCATCACTATGCACTTCGTAATTATCAATAGGAGTCAGAGCCTCATCATCTTGCAGTTCATTTTGGTCAAGTAGGACGTTAGTGTGACTAGAGATGCTAGGGGTGGTGGTTTTATCAGCAAGTTCCCCTTGCTCCCCTGCTTCCAATGAGTTTCTCAATTCATAGTTTGTCCTTATTTTCCCTAGGACTCAGGCCATTTCCTCCTTGAATTCTTGCAAGGGTACATGGGATGGTTCTGCTTCCTCCATGGGGTTCGAAGTTCCCTGGGGTGTTCTGGCTCGTTTTTTCCTGTTTGGCTCTGATGTTGAGGTTTGGTTTCTTTTTCTTCTTGGAGGATTTACCTTAGGGGGCTCAATTTTGGTTCCCTTGGGGTTTACTTCTGGTTCCTGTGCCTCTGGGTTGAAGAAATTATCCCATGCTATCTGCTGCCTATCTAGCTCATGAATGATGATTAATTTTACCAAGCCCTAGTGACTAACCACTGCTTGGGGATTCTTGGCCTTCCTCAATTGAACAACAGTATCATGCAATACGAAATTCAAAAAGGCAGGCATATTAATTGAAATTTTTTGTTTGAGTACAGCTAAAAGTTTGATTTGTCGAGGTTTTACCACATCCCGACGTCCTTCACATGTAATAAACTTCTGGATGAATGCCGCCAGCTCCTGTTATGGCTGGTGTAAAGAGGCAGGGTTAATCCCTCTTGTTTTTCATTCTAATGGTTCATCTGGGTCTTGGTATACTACTACTGCTTCTCTCAGGAGGAGATGCTTTTCTGCCCATATTTACCCTTGCGTTGGAATTCTAGAAACTTCTGCTATAATCTCCTCTGTAACTGGTATAGTTCGGCCATTAACTCTGGTTTTCCCTTCCTGCAGATTTTGCAGAAATTTGATTGCAATTCTCGTGTTGGATCCTTGTATTCTGTGTACATATGTTAGCCATCTAGCTTGCTGGAGGATGGCACTCGCCGCCTCTGAAATTGGAGATTTTGCAGGCTCGCTTTGAAGGGTATTTCCTCCCATAACTGATATGCTCTTTTCCTCTGGTTATTTTTCTTCTTGGCTCTGTTGTTTCGACTGGGTGTTGTCTACAAGCGGAAGAGAGACTGCGACTCTGCGTAAATAATATTCATGCCTTAATTGTAGTGTTTATCGATGCGTCTGACGAGATTTGTGTAGGGATTTCACATGCTTGTTGAATTAAGGCCAATTACATCCCCTCTCTTGAAGAAAGGGCGCCCACGCCCTCAAGTACAGGAGAGATTTGGCTGGTTATGAATGTGGACATGGGAATGTTAGAATTTGGTAAATATGTGTGTGAAGGATCGAAAATTGAGTAATTACTACATATGCAGTAAAAAGGTCAGATTTAGAAGTTTTCATAATTTTATCTTGTGTGGAAGTGACCGGAAAGCGAGAGAAAATAGTATTTTCATTATCGCGATATGATGTCTTTGCAAAAATGAAAAGTTATGACGGAAGCAAGACTGAGTCAAGTAATGATTGGCGTTGTCATTCCAAAGTTCAAAATATGTAAACAAATCTTTGTTAATTATCTTTATGGTAAGTCATGATTGTCAGTAATTCGAGTAATAGCTTTGTGGTTGAATAATGGAAGACAAGGTGTATATAACAACAATTGGTTATTAAAGGAGAATTATTCCATACCACAAGCAGAGCCACTACTGCTAGCAAGCGTTCATAGCCTCGACAGGGCTGCTATTTAACTCAAAAAATAAGCCATGATCCCATTGTAAGAATAGTTGTTTTTCCAATTTTATGGAGATATCACCATGCTAGTATGGTGGCCAGGTAACCATGGTGCCACTCACTAGAGTTGTAGAAAAATGATCAATCCGGCTCGTGATGAGACCTCCTGTCCTTCAAGTTACTAAGAAGGTCATTACCCTGGTGTGGTTGTCATAATGGGCATGTCAATTGCTACACTCTTATGAACATGGTAGGTGTTAGGTGGATAAATCTTTCTTGCGGATAAGAAGGATCTCCCTAGTATCACAAGGATAGCTAAAAACAAACAGGACAAATGTAAACTACTTTCTCTAGATTATGTATGATTTAGAATTTTCTATGATGAATAAAGGACCTACCTGTGATCCAATGTTAGTTGTATTCTGCCTTCCCGTCGCTCCAAATAAGTCACCTCTTAAGACCTGCAATCAAAGACATGGAAGAGAATCAAAAGCACCTGCACAATATACTAATTCATAAATCATAAATCTATCTTAATGATCAAGAAATTTAAGAAATCAGTCATTCAAGTAAACACATAAACAACTTATTGATAAAACATGATCCATTTATATTATCTTTAAATAAAATAAGGAGTCTTACAACCGCGTTCACCTTGATGTCGTACGGGTCCTTCCGAGTTCCGGAACAAGCGTTTTCCTTTGGTTTGACAAGCCCTTCCACTCCTTGAACCAACCTAAATACAAGTGTGTAATCGTTCTTGCATGGATAATGGCTAGCAAAAAGAGTATGTTTCCTCAGCAATTCTCTTCTCTAATGTATATGAAGTACAAAACAAGTAATTTTTTACATATCAGTAGCTACCCTTGAGACTGAACCATGGCTTCAATTTATAGTAGAAGGGAAGTGGTTTCAGTTCCAAAAAGGAAGGGATAATTCCTCTCATAAAGGGATTAAGCTCCAAATACCAAGGGATAGGCTCCTTTAATGAAGGGATAAAGGTTCTTGAATGGAGGGAGTGAAGCTTCGACCTGATAACGCCTTTTAGAAGCTTCTAGTTGGGAGAATATTTGACCAAATGGGCTTCTAGAACTTACTTTTTCTTCCATTTTACCTTTTACGAGGGTCCGCAGTTTCAATACACAAAATGTGCAGTAGGTACCACAGTTTTTCTTTACAAAAGGTGCGATACCGTAGGTAATGGCTAGGAAAAGTGCGGAACTAGGGTTTTTATGATTTTTGTGAGATTTTCTCCAAATCCAAGACTTGGTTTAGGAACTTTAGTGTTTTATACCTCTAAGGGAGAATTATATAGGTATTGATGAACCCATATAAACAGTAAAATGTCATGGTGACAAAATAATGTGTAACAGATTGCCCTCTAAAGCGTAAAGTCTGAGATAATTCGAAGAGTGAAGTGCTTTATCATTCCAAGGATCAGCTCGTGGAAACACCGTTGAGACCTGTAAAAACATTCAATGCAAACACACACACACATATATATATATCATCGCTGAGGTAGGCATTCCCATACTCAGATCAAAAATAACTAAAATGTTCTGATATAGAAATGATTCTAATATTACATCAATAGTAGACATAGTATGGATGCATCCATATGTTATGAATAGTCTACTTCATAATGAATAATAAAAATCCTCGCAACCTGGATGGTGGAAACTAGATCCAGGGTCTTGATTTCCGCTACCCGAACTAGTACAATTCTATCCATGCGATTGATTGTGTCAAAGTCGAACATGGTAGAAACCACTTGATTACTAGTCAATGATGTGAACTGTTAACAAGTGTGAGAGAAACCACCAATAATGAAAATGGCTCTCAAATTACTCAGTACAATCCATGAAGTTTGAATAAATGATTTGAAGTCGAACACTTCACGAAATCATTCGATCGAAGGTCAATGATGCAACCTATCATCGAAGGCGAGAAACCTACCATTAGGGCATGCAGATTCCAAGGTACTGATAGGATTCTAGACCAACTTCCTAGATGATGAGTTGTTATTGATAGAAAGTGACCTGTCGTAGGAAAGCCCACGACACGAAACCATTAGATCAAGTTTTGTAGAAATATTTTGCAAGGACTGACTCAGGGATGGTCAACGCAAATGGAGAAAAATGTTTGCAATGAATGGTTTATTTGAACCGTCCTCTTGAATACATAATGACACTGAAGATGGTTTGGTAACAATTTTCCTAAAGATAATACCTAGAAACTAGCTGAAGACTTTCAATATGGTTTGATTAACTGATACGCAAAGGATTTTTGCAACCTAGGACAAAAGGTGTTGTGTTCAAGAGTGGTATACTTATTTTAAACAAAGTTTAACAATTGAATCCATTTTCTCTCTTTTTCCCCCACCATTTCTAGCAAGTACCTCTTTATTTTTGACAAGCTTGAGGAGGATAACATTTGCTTGTTATATAAGCTCATCCTTCAGATGAGTCCAACTTAGTATAAAATCAAACCCTAAGAAGGAGTGGTTCGTTCTTGTTTGTAATCAATAGGTCCTTTACTGTTAAATTTTAATGAGTCCATTATAGGAGAAACTCGGCGTTTTTCAATTTTAGAGAGTCAGAAGAAAAACTTAAGAAAACTTTGTGGGTGTAATTTTTCGTAAATTTAGTCTCTCAAGCCCGAAAAAGGATAAAATAATACAGGAGAGAACTCTATTGACCATGATTACTCAACGTATACCTTTTTCGTAAATAGTCCATTTCAGTCCGGAAAAGGGGTAAAATTATACTGAAAGGACGACTGTTCATTTCCTTTAACGAGTTCGAATAGTCAAGTACTTGGAAATCTTTTCATGTTTAGAGAGTCTGAAAAGGGCTTAAAAGAGAACTCCAAGATTTCGCTTTTTCGTAATTTTCAAGAGCCTGAAAAAGTGATAAAAGTATACTCATCATTTTCGCTTTTTCGTAATTTTAACGAGTTCGAAAAAGGGATAAAAATGTACTCATAGTTTTTTCTTTTTCGTAAGTTTTAACGAGTTCGAAAAAGTGATAAAAATGTACTTATGGTTTTCTCTTTTTCGTAAGTTTTAACGAGTTCGAAAAAGGGATAAAAATGTACTCATGGTTTTCGTTTTTTCATAAGTGATAACGAGTTTGAAAAAGTGATAAAAATTGATAAAAATTGTACTCATAAGTTTTAACGAGCAGGAAAAGACGGAAATAACTCGGCATTTTCATGTACGTTTTACGAGCATGAAAAGAATAGCAGAAGAAGCTCGGGATTTTCATGATTTTAACGAGTCTTGAAAATAATAACTGAAATGGACTCAAGATATGTTTCATTTTTATACAAGCTTGAAATGTAGGAAAACTATGATTGAAAATGGTTTGTTTCATTTTTACACAAGCTTGAAACAAAGGAAAAATCATGCTTGAAAGTGGTTTCATTTTTACACAAGCTTGACACGTAGGAAAACTGTGCTTGAGAATGGGTTTATTTCATTTTTACACAAGATTTAAACAAAGGAAAAATCATGCTTGAGATAATTTTTAATGCCCCTCAAGCGTAAATTTCTAGAGCACATGCCCCCCAAGCTTCATTGCATTCAACTAAGAAGACTACTAGTTACTAATAGCTGGATGGAATGAAGGTGCATTTACGAGATCAGATGAAAGACTCGACTTTGACTAGGAGAGGATTTGTTTCATTTTTTAACGAGGTTGACATAGGAAAATAACCATCCTCATGGTGGCCTATTTCATTTTTTAACAAGGTTGACACAGTAAAAGAACCATCCTCATGGGAATCTTGTTTCATTTTTTAACGAGATCGACAAAAGAAAAGGAACTATGCTCAAAAGGATCTGTTTCATTTTTTAACGAGGTTGACATAGGAAAAGAACCATCCTCATGGTGACCTGTTTCATTTTTTAACGAGGTTGACACAGTAAAAGAACCATCCTCATGGGAATCTTGTTTCATTTTTTAATGAGCTCAACACAAGAAAAGGAACTATGCTAAAAAATATCTGTTTCATTTTTTAATGAGGTTGACACAGGAAAAGAAACATCCTCAAGGTATTTGTTTCATTTTTTAATGAGGTTGGCACAGGAAAATAACTATCCTCAAAATGATCTATTTCATTTTTTAACGAGGTTAACACAAGAAAAGAACCATCCTCAATACCCACTGATTCATTTTTTAACGAGGTTGAAACAGTGAAAGGAACTTTCCTCTTGGTATCTGTTTCATTTTTTAACGAGGTTGACACGAGAGAAGAACCATCCTCATGGAATCTATCAATCTAATCTCTAAAATCTACCTATATAACCTAATGATTCATTTTTTAATGAGGTTGACATAGGAAAAGAACTGTCCTCATGGGTCTGTTTCATTTTTTAACGAGGTTGACACAGTAAAAGAATCATCCTCAGGGACACCTGTTTCATTTTTTAACGAGGTTGACACAGTAAAAGAACCATCCTCATGGAAACTTGTTTCATTTTTTAACGAGGTTGACACAGTAAAAGAACCATCCTCATGAATATGTTTCATTTTTTAATGAGGTTGACATAGTAAAAGAACTCTCCTCAAGGACACCTGTTTCATTTTTTAACGAGGTTGACACAGGAAAAGAACCGTCCTCATATCTACTCTCTACAATCTACCTATATAACTTACTGATTCATTTTTTAATGAGGTTGACACAGGAAAATAACTATCCTCATCTAAGACATGTTTCATTTTTTAACAGGTTGACACAGTAACATGAACTTTCCTCTGACCAACTGATTCATTTTTTAACGAGGTTGACACAGTAAAAGGAACTATCCTCATGACCCACTGATTCATTTTTTAACGAGGTTGACACACTAAAAGGAACTTTCCTCTTTAATCACTGATTCATTTTTTAACGACGTTGACACAGTAAAAGGAACTTTCCTCTTTAACCACTGATTCATTTTTTAACGAGGTTGACACAGTAAAAGAAACTTTCCTCTTTAACCAATGATTAATTTTTTAATGAGTTTGATACAGTGAAAGGAACTTTCCTCTTTAATCACTGATTCATTTTTTAACGAGGTTGACACAGTAAAAGGAAATTTCCTCTTTAACCACTGATTCATTTTTTAACGAGGTTGACACAGTGAAAGTAACTTTCCTCTTTAATCACTGATTCATTTTTTAACGAGGTTGACACAGTAAAAGGAACTTTCCTCTTAACTACTGATTCATTTTTTAACGAGGTGACAGAGTAAAAGGAACATTCCTCTTGGTGACCTTGTCATGGCTTCCAACTAGAAGAAATACATGTCAAGGGACACTCCTCGATCATGGCTCCCAAAAGGTCTTCATCAGATGGAAGAACAATTATCTGGAAGGAACACATGTCAAGGGACTCAAAAGGGATAGGAACATCATGTTCAAATAATCCCATAGAGTATTCCATGTCAATTACCAGATCTAAGTCAAAGGAAGTCGAGCAAACAATGAAAGGCTCACTTGCATCGGTAATTGAAAACATGGGACTGGTTACCAAATAATTAACCCATGGCAAGGTAGATACCACTTCTGTATAAGGGACATTTAGGGGTGTCGGATTATTGGTAGTCGAATCAGGACTAATGAATGAAAGCTGTTCTACAATCACAATGTTTCCATTGTGAGGGAAAGACATCATGCGAAAGAGTGTCGATACGAAAACTTTCATTGCATAGACATAGTCTCGCCCAAGGAGTAAATTGAAATCCAAGGGGCCTCGAACTACCATAATATCCATACATAAATTTTTACCTTCCAAGGTAATAGGAAACTTAGGAAGGATCCCTAAAGGTTCACTAATGGTTCTGTTAAAATCTGACAGATTCTACGTAACAGACACAAGCTAAGGGTAACCCAAAGCTTGCCAAGTAGTTGAGGATAAAATACTAACATAAGCACCTTCATCTACATGTGTGTGGATTACATTCTTACCACAAGCCTTCACAATGA
Organism: Pinus albicaulis; assembly: GCA_034641835.2. Taxonomy (NCBI): domain Eukaryota; kingdom Viridiplantae; phylum Streptophyta; class Pinopsida; order Pinales; family Pinaceae; genus Pinus; species Pinus albicaulis. Next base: position 557,604,393 of record CM076572.1, read on the forward strand.
TTTGGAAAGGGATGGAGGAAGGAAGACGAGGTTCTGTCAGTCTATTCCAATCAAAGGAAAAGACCTCTACACTTGGAGGGGGTTCTCTAGAAACAGGTGAAATGCCCCCTGGCATAGAAGAATATAATGTAACAAGAAGAACTTGAGCGGTATGAAGTTCACTCTCTACAGGGATAATGGGATGGACCGAATGTGAAATTTAGTTGACCACTTGATCAACTAATGGATCATCAACCTGAGTGATATCAGTTTCACTCTCCAATGGAAGAGTGGGATTGACTGTACTTGGAATTAGATCAATCACTCCGTCAGTTGACGGTAGGTTGGGAGAAATTTGACGGTAACCTGTTGGAAGTTTTTTCTGTGGAACAGTAGGGTTCTCCAAAAATTTTGAGGCTTCATCCATGTGAGGGAAAATGTGAGTTTGATGACTCCCTTTGCATAACCTACAAGGAAACCTAACTTTACCCTTTTTCCCAGGAACCTGACTATCATTGGTTGATGGATCAACGGTAAGTTGATGGGATTTTTCTGACCATACTTCCAAGACCTTAGGAATACCAGGAAAATTGATAAGGAAGTGGTCACCCTTACAAATCTTGCAAGGGAATTTGGGTTTACGATGTATGTTGGAGGTTTCCTCAACACTACTAACACTTACAACCATGGTTGACTGGTTGACTTCTTTCTTATCTTGCTTCTTCTTCTTCTTCCCTTTCTTCTTCTTCTTAGCCACCTCGTTACTAGCGTCAAGGCTTTTACTGAGCGAAGAGGAAGAAAGGGAGGAACAAATATTGGGCAAAGAAGGTAAAGGGTCAACATGAGGTTGGTGATGTTGAGATGGTGAACTCTGTTAAGGTGAAGCATCCGGTTGAGGTGGAACAATTAGAGTATTCGGGGCCAACGAAGTTGAAAATAACCATATCGGTAAACCTATTGTAAATCTAGGTGATGACAATGTAGCCATATAAGGAGGACCAACATTTCCAAATCAAGGAAAAGTACTAGGATTCTCGTTAAGAGGGGTTCCTTGGTTGGTAAATTCTAGAACAGTTTCCATTAGATTCAACTTCAGTGAATTTTATTAACAATTTAAAACTAAAATTAATAATTCACAATTCACACCTAACAATTAAAATTTAGAATCCACACCTAAGGTCTCTAAAAGGTAAAATAGAAAAATGAACACGCACTAGCAAATCTAGGAGTCAAACCACACACAAACAGTAGATTCCCGCACTAAAAAACACTAGTTGGTGATGAAATCCAACATCGTAGAATTTTAATGCAGAAATGGCGGTTGGAACAGTTACCCCGACAACCTGCTGAATGAAATAGACCGGTGAAAGTTTCTCCACTTAAACCATCTCGAGTGAAGAGAACCCTCCAGAGAGTCCTAGTGAGTCTAGTCAACGTCTGCTCCAAGTACAGTGGGACCTTCCCTCCACCATCACCTTGGGAAATAATCCTAGAGTATATAGCCACTAAGGTCACCAATGGGAACAAATATACCTGGAGGAATAGTCTACGATCCGATATAGACGCAAGGGCAGAGTATCAAGCTCAATCCCCTTGAAGGCTCCTTGACATAATCCAAGGTTTACCGACAAGTGACCCCAGGCTCCTCGATAATGGTTTATCTGAGGTTTACCATTTTTAATACGTGCACATCTTCTATCGTTCCCAATGAGATAGGTATGATTACCTCACTGGTTCAGATATGATCTCGTGCTTGACTCCTTTAGGAGGAGCTTCCCAGAGCATACATGTAACAATTGGAATTTTTCCCACCGCAATATGCTAATTTTTGTTTAGTTTCTTTGGAAAGTTAACTACAACCTATTCCAAGGCACTAATCCTCAGCTAGATTGGTGGAAAGAGCCCTAAAAATGTAAAAATTACTAGATGAATTTTATTAAGCACTGTGTTATTTGGGTTGTCATTACTCAAAGGGTAAATGGTTATGAAACCAATGGTGTTATGACCCAACCCAAAACTGAATGCAATCGAATATGATAATGTAATCTTTCCAATTCGATGAATCCTAACTAAATTAAGGAGAGAGTTTCCATTCACTTCCAACAATGCAAAAATTGATCAATAAGAGAAAATATAACAAATTCTCTAATGCACTAATTTCATCAAGAAAAAATAATGTTAATAAATTCCAAATTTTTATTTTTATGTTTTTAAAACAAGCATAAAAACATGTAAATTCAAATTAAAGAAACTGATCTAAATCTACGATTGATTTTTCAGAATGTAAACTATGCAGTTGTAATTTATGCACAATTCACTTGTAAAGTATGCAAATGTAATCTATGCACATTTTTCATTCATATTTTGAAAATAAGAATTCTAATAATGCAAATGTAATCTATGCAAGAGAATTCTCAAACACAAGATGATTCTAAAGTAACCTAAAGAACCAATCAAGTGTATGTAAATAAAATTGGGTGAGAGTTCCAAAGATCTAAAAATAAAAACACTCAAGGGCGATTAATACTCAGACACATAAACAAAAGAAAAAAAATGCAAAATTGTTAAGAGACAACCTCGAAGTAATGACCAAAGGAAATAAAATTAAGAATTTCTCAAAAAGAATATTCAAAACACCCAATTAACTTAATGGAGACTGATGAGACTATAAGAGTTGCTGACAAGGATTTTGACAGTCAAAACAAGTCTGGATAAATACAGAGAATCATGTAATATGGTTCCAGAAAAGAGAATTTTTAGTTTTTCAAAAAATTTCCTTAAGTTTGCAGGTTTTAATACAAAAAGGTGCGGTACCACACTGTTTGTACATAAGAACTGCGGAGGTTACTGCACTGTTTTGAAAGAAAAAGTACAGAGGCCAGAAAACATATAGAAAAAATAAAAATTCTGATATCCTTTTTAGGGATTCTAATAGATAATTTACCCAACCCAGTGTAGACTAATCAAAATCAGAAAAACTCTTTCAAAAGTCAAACTCAAAAAATAAAAAATAAAACTAAGTTCAAGAAATCCCCAGTGGAGTCGCCATTTTGTTAGGCGGATAAATATTTCTTGCGGACAAGAAGGATCTCCCTAGTATCATAAGGATAGCCAGAAACAAACAGGACAAATGTAAAATAATTTCTCTAGATTATGTATGATTTAGAATTTTCTATGATGAAGAAAGGACCTACCCATGATCCAATGCTAGTTGTATTCTTCCTTCCTGTCGCTCCAAAGAAGTCACCTCTTAAGACCTGCAATCAAAGACATGGAAGAGAATCAAAAGCACCTGCACAATATAATAATTCATAAATCATCAATATATCTTAATGATCAAGAAATTTAAGAAATAATCATTCAAGTAAATACATAAACAACTTATTGAAGGGAAGTGGTTTCAGTTCCAAAAAGGAAGGGATAATTCCTCTCATAAAGGGATTAATCTCCAAATACCAAGGGATAGGCTCCTTTAATGAAGGGATAAAGGTTCATGAATGGAGGGAGTGAATCTTTGACCAGATAACGCCTTTTAGAAGCTTCCAGTTGGGAGAATATTCGACCAGCTAGGCTTCTAGAACTTACTTTTTCTTCCATTTTACATTTTAAGGGGGTCCACAGTTTTAATACACAAAATTTGCAGTAGGTACCACATTTTTTCTTTACAAAAGGTGTGGTACCACAGGTAATGGCTAGGAAAAGTGTGGAACTAGGGTTTTTATAATTTTTATGAGCTTTTCTCCAAATCCAAAACTTGGTTTAGGAACTTTAGGGTTTTAGACCTCTAAGGGAGCATTATATAGGTATTGATGAACCCATATAGATAGTAAAATGTCATGGTGACAAAATAATGTGTAACAGTAGGCTGGCTCATGATGAGACCCCCTATCCTCTCTTAATATTTACATGTAAATGTAGTACTTCCTTTTGGATTGTAACATTTTTATCTATAAGGAGGTCACTGTGCTGGTGTGGTAGCTAGATAGTCACAATGTCATTCACTAGAATTGTAACAGAGTGATCAGGCCAGCTCGTGATGATACCTCCTGTCCTTCTAATAGATGAGAAGGTCATTACCCTAGTGTGGTAGCCATAATGGTCATGTCACTTGTTTAATCCTTATGATCATGGTAGGCTGGTTTGTAATGAGACCCCCTATCCTCTTAAAGATTTTCATGAACACACAATGATTGTTAAGAGAGGCTCATTGACTCCTTAAGAGTGAGGGATGGTGAAAGAAGCAGAAAGACTAATAGCATTAATACCCCTTGTTCCATTTCTTCATGTTGTAGGGACATATTACTCGAATAGTGCAAAAAGACATATCATTATAAGGTCTTGAATTGTTTTATATCGTATTTGAACTATGGGTGAATTAGCCTTTTATCTCATGTGTGCATAATATCAGCTTCCTGTTTAAGAATTATAGTGCCAAAGGGCATCATATTTGCAATTTTACCATTTTCCTTCTCTCTTTCAACTGCCATTCCCTACTCAAAGTTACTCAATTATAAAAAGAATGGCTATTTAAGTTAACAGTTTTTAAGACATTGAGCAGCAACTGTTTAAAGATTGTTCGACATTAAAAAAAATGCTAAAAAATGGCTGTTTGATTTGAATGAAAAACAGCTGTTCAAAGATGGAATAGTAGTTGTTCCTGAATTGAACACCAAAAATAAAGACACAATGGTGCACAGTTGTTCAGTTTGTCCAAATGGCAGCCATCCAAGAAATGAACAACAACTATTCAGGAATTGAAAAACAACTTTAACAACATGAAACGACTGTTCAACTGTGGTTGAATTGGCAGCCGTTCAAATATGGAACAACAACTCTCCAAGAATTGAACAACAAAATTAAAATCACGACAAAAAGCTGTTCAATTTGGTTGAACTGCGACTGTTCAAAAATTGAACAACAATTGTCCACGAATTGAACATCAAAATTAAAAACACAGAAAAAAGCTGTTCAATTCGGTTGAACCGCGGTTGTTAAAAAAATGAACAACAACTGTTCTCGAATTGATCAGCAAAATTAAAAACACAGCAAAAAGCTGTTCAATTCGGTTGAACCGTGACCGTTCAAAAAATGAACATCAACTTTTCTCGAATTGAATAGCAAAATTAAAAAACACGGGAAAAAAGATATTTAATTTGATTGAACAGTGGTCATTCAAATATTGAACAACAACTGTTCTTGAATTGAACAGCAAAAATAAAAAACACAACGAAAAGTTGTTCAATTTGATGGAATCGTAGCCGTTCAAATCTTGAACAAAAACCATTCTTGAATTGAACAACAATAAAAAAACACAACAAACAGCTATTCAGCTCAGCTGAACAGCAGCCGTTCAAAAACTGAACAACATTTGTTCATAAATTGAACAACAAATTAAGAATACTGCAAATGGATGTTTAATTTAATCGAATAGCAGCCATTCTAATATTGAACATTAGCTGTCTGCGAATTGAACAACAAAAATGAAAAAGAAAAAAAAAAAAAAAACACAATCTTACAATGAAAAATAGATTGCAAATGGGAAGAATGTACAACAAGCAAAACAATTATGTACATTATTTACAAGTGATGCTGTCAAACCTCTCATGTACTTGAGTTTGTGGGGTTGTCACCCCCTTGCACCACAACTGGGATGGTGGGATCGTTTCGTGCCTGTTGACAGAAATATTCTTTCGTGAGAGGTTTGTGATAGAGGTGTACTATGTGCTCGTTAACTCGAAATGTTGAGCTAGACCCATCTATAGTGGTCAAGGTGAGGGTACCATTGCTATGTACTTCCTGAATCTCATATGGACCGAGCCACCTTGTTTGCATTTTTCCTGGAAAGTATTGGAATCTAGAATCATAGAGGAGTGCCCAATCTCCTTTATGAAATACCTTCCTCTTTATTAGGTTGTCGTGCCACTTGGCTCATTGTTGTTGAATGACCGTTGTGCGTTGCAAGGCAAGCAGTCAAATTTTGTCCAGTTCATTTATTTGTTGGAGTCTTTTAGCTTGAGCGTCTGTTAAGTCCAATCCCACTTCCTGGGCTATTCTCAGTGTTTTAATTTTGAACTCAATAGGGAATATAGGTTCTCTCCCAAATACTAGCTGATATGGTGAATATCCAGTGGTATTTCATCAGGTTGTTCGATAAGCCCATAAGGCTTCTGGTAGTCTATGTAGGTTTTAACCATGTACAAAAATTATCTGCAAATGAATCTCAAAAATAGAAAATAAAAAGTAGCAAGAGCATAAAACATAAAACAGATAAACACAGAGATTTCCCCTTGGATCCCAAATCAGGACGACCAGCTTGATTTTTCATTATATTCCTTTTAGTGTTACAACAAATATATATACATGCCGAAGCATACATAAACCCCAATCCATTAACCCTGGATTAGAACATAACTGTAGTTCCTTTGACCGGATCTGCAAAATACCAGGGGCCGAAAACCATCATACCCTAAAACCATGTGCAAACCCATGCACAAAACCATGGGCGGATTTGCCCACCGGAAAATAAGGACCACAATTTTTTTTTGGAGTGCTACCCCGAACCCCGATAAGGGGGGCTACTGCCCCCCCTGTGACCCCCCCACGCGTGATTAGTTGTGGAAAGAATATAACACAAACCCAACATTATCCCACTTGTTGTTTTCTTTCCACAGGGGGCCACAGGAGAGCTGAGTCATTAGCCCAGCTTTGCAACACCCATTGTTTCTCTACACCAAGAGAACTTCTGAGTGCTCACAGACTTTTTCATTGCATCTACAACATTCTTCAAAGTGTCCAACTTTACCAGTAACACCCTTTTAGCTTCAACCATATCTCTCACAAAGTGATATTGAACATCAATGTGCTTTGTCTTTGAATGATAAGCAGGGTTCTTAGCCAAGATAATTGCACTTTGGCTATCACAATCTATCCTTATAGCTTGCTGCACCAACCCCATACTTGAAGACAATCTCTGCAACCAATCTGCTTCCTTGCTTGCATTAGTGGTTGCTATGTATTCAACCTCTATAGTTGAAAGAGCCACTACAGTCTGTCTTTTACTCATCCAACTGACTGCACCTCCAAATAGGCTAAACACATACCCACTTGTAGATCTTCTTTGGTCCAAATCTCCAACCCAGTCTGCATCAAAAAAACCACGAATGTACAACACTCTTTCCAATCCTGGTCTTCCCTGGTAGCACAAGCCATAATCACTAGTGCCACGTAAATATCTGAAAACCCGCTTCACTGCTATCCAATGCTCCTTCCCTGGGTTTGACATAAACCTGCTTAATACTCCCACTGCATGTGCAATGTCTGGTCTAGTATAGACCATTGCATACATCAGGCTACCCACTACACTTGCATATAGAACACGAGACATATCCTCCTCTTCTTCTTGTGTCTTGGGACACAATTTAGCAGACAGCTTTGTACCTCCAGGAATCGGAACATTCACCAGTTTACTATCCTGCATATTTAACCTCTGCAATATAGTCTAGACATACTTCCTATGGTTTAACCAGAGCTTCCTCTTTGCCCGATCTCTCTTAATTTCCATGCCCAAAATATAGTTTGCATCACCAAGATCCTTCATGTCGAATTTGGAGAACAGTTGGGTCTTCAAATCTTGGATGATTTCTTTGTCATTTCCAATCAACAACATATCATCCACATACAAGACCAAATAAATAACACGATCACCAATTAATTTAAAATAAACACAGTGATCCTCCTTGCTTCTGGTGAAGCCAAGTCCCCGTATGTAGGTATGAAATTTCTGATACCACATCCTTGGTGACTGTTTTAACCCATACAGTGACTTATTTAACTTGCATACTAGTTCTTTCTTCCCCTTCACCATAAAGCCTTTAGGTTGTTTCATGTAGATCTCCTCTTCTAGATCCCCATGAAGAAATTTTTTCTTCACATCCATCTGTTCTACCTCAAAATAAAATTCAACATAAATAGATAAAAGTAATCTAAGAGAAGTAAATTTGGAAACAGGAGAAAAAATATCACCAAAATCAATTCCCGACACCTGGGAATAACCTTTTGCTACCAACCGAGCTTTGTATTTCTCCACCTTGCCTTCTACATTCATTTTCTTCTTAAACACCCATTTTCTCCCGATGGGCTTCGTTCCAGCTGGAAACTCCACCAGATCCCATGCCTCATTTTTATGCAAGGATGCCATTTCTTCAACCATGGCCTCCTTCTAGAGTTTTCCATCCTCTGAATCTACTGCCTCCTTGACAGTTCTGGGATCATCATCAGTTATAGTTAAAGAAAAAATTGAACAGAAAGCAGATGGACTATACCTTTTTGGTTGTCTTCTTTCCCGAGTTGATCTTCTCACAGTTGGAGTTTGTGGCTCTTCCTCTTCTGAGTCTTATTCTATTGTAGAGTCTGATTCATCCTCCTTTACCTCAAACTTTATCTTCTCAGGTTCCTTTGGTAGGACTTCATTTTTAACAACATCTTTCACCCCTCTAAACACCACATCTCGGTTGTACACAACCTTCCTTGTTTCTGGGTTCCAAAGCTTGTAACCCCTTAAACCATCCTTATACCCAATAAAGTGCACCTTTTCCTTATACCCAATAAACCATCCTTATACCCAATAAAGCTTGTAACCCCTTAAACCATCCTTATACCCAATAAAGTGCACTTGGTCCTTTTCTCCTTTGGAACATGTACATATGCATCACATCCAAATACCCTCATATGTGCAAGAGAGGGTTTCTTACCTGTCCATACCTCATATGGAGTATTATCCTCCAACGCTGATGAAGGTAATCTGTTAACCAAGTAACATGCAGTCTCCACTGCCTCTGCCCAAAATTCTTGTCCTAACCCGGTACCATTGAGCATGCTTCTTGCCTTTTCCATCAGCGTTCTGTTCATTCTTTCTGCAACTCCGTTTTGCTGAGGTGTGTATGGAGTAGTCTTCTGCCTTGCTATACCACACTTCTTACAGAACTCTTCAAATTCCTTCTTGCAGAACTCCCCATCATTATCTGTCCTCAACACCTTTATCTTCTTCTCTGTCTGGTTTTCCATCAGAGCCTTAAATTCTTTAAATATGTCAAATACTTCGGATTTATTCCTCAAGAAATATATCCATGTATTCCTTGAGAAGTCATCTATGAATGAAACATAGTACACAGACTTACCCAGTGATGGAACTAACACAGGTCTAAACACATCACTGTGCACAAGCTCTAAAATCTTGTTCACCCTCTTAGCACCAGAAGGAAAACTCACCCGATTTTTCTTCCCATATACACAATGTTCACAGAAATCAAAATCTAGAGAGATATTAGACATACCTTATACCATACCATTTCCATGCAGTATCTGAAGGCCCTTCTCTCCAATATGTCCAAGCCTTTGATGTCATAGCATGGTCTTTTCTCCAGAGACTGCTAGGCTTTCCGCTCCACTTTCGAGAACCACAGAACTGTTGCACCCGGAAATAACAGTGCTTCCCTGAAGCTTGTACAGAGTTCCAATCTGTACTCCCCGCATTAATACCAGTGCTCCCCGAACCATCTTACAAGTATCTTTCTCGAACACTGTTTTTACACCTACATCATCCATCTTTCTTACATAAATCATATTTCTGGCCAATGCAGGAATGTGCAGAACACCAGGAAGTGTTCTAATCCTTCCACCTTGCAGCTTCAGCTTTACTTTTCCACGTCTGAAAATTCTGGCCTTCCGATCATCACATAAGAAGACATCACCGCCATCATATTTCTCATCCTCGCAGAACCACTCCCTATGGGGAGTGAAGTGAAAGGATGTACCCGAGTCAATCAACCATGACTCATGATCTACATGTGTATTTGAAGAAGAAGCCAAATACACATCCCCACTTTCATCCGAGGTGGGTTTTGCCTCTGCAGAAGGAGCATCATCAGATCCCTTTCCTTTCTCAGGAGCTTTAGATCTGCATTCCTTTTTGTAGTGCCCTTCCTTTATGCATTTCCAGCACACCTTTACAAACTTTCCAGGAGATTTAGATCTCCCTCTAGATTTAGATCTCCCACTCGAAACCTTATTGTTGTTTCTATTCTGGGACCTTCCTCGTACAGATAAGGCATCTCCATTCTGACCCTCCATATTTCTCCGTCTCATTTCCTTCGATATCAAGGCTAAGACAATGTCATCAAAATTCAAGGTAGTTGTATCGGTACCTATTACAATAACCAGACTGTCCCACGAGTCTGGTAGAGAACGCAACAAACTAATGCACTTATCTTCATCTAAGATTTTAATATCAATAGATGAAAACTGACTTACCACAGTATTGAAGGTGTTCAAATGCTCTGTCACCGAGTCTCCATCCTTCATCCCCAGGTTATACAGCTTTTTCCGCAGGAAAAATTTATTCACTAGAGACTTAGATTGGTACAAAGTCCCTAGCTTGTCCCACAAGGTCTTCATCGTAGCTTCCCCAGATACATTCAACAATACTAAATTTGAGACACACAATCATATTGTGCTCTTTGCCTTCCGATCCAGCTTCTTCCAGTCTGCATCTGACATTGTCATTGGTTTAGTACCAGGATCTACCGCGATCCACTGATCTTTATCCACTAGCAAATCCTCCATATTGAGCTTACACAACTCAAAACTTTGACCATTAAATTTCTCGATCTCTATCTTCCTGTCGCTCACCATCTTCTTTCACCGCAAAAATTGATCCCACATATCTCCCACTGAACAGGGTCTACCTCAGGCCCGAGCAAAAAACCCCTCAGCAATAAAGGCGTCCCCTTGAAGCCGAAACTGCTCTGATACCAAATGTAGGTTTTAACCCTGTATAGAAATTATCTGTAAACGAATCTTAAAAATAGAAAATAAACAGTAGCAAGAGCATAAAACATAAAATAGATAAACACAAAGATTTTCCCCTGGATCCCAAATCGGGACGACCAGCTTGATTTTTCATTATATTCATTTTAGTGTTACAACACATATATATACATGCCAAAGCATACATAAACCCCAATCCATTAACCCTGGATTAGAACATAACTGTAGTTCCCTTGACTGGATCTATAAAATACCATGAGCCAAAAACCATCGTACCCCAAAACCATGTGCAAACCCATGCACAAAACCATGGGCGGATCCGCCCACTGGAAAATAAGGACCAAAATTTTTTTCTGGGGCAGCGGAGGGGGCTACCCCCCCTATGACCCCCTCGCGAATGATTAGTCGTGGAAAAAATATAACAAAAACCCAACAGTCTAGTGGCCCAGTCCCCAGATGTGCTACTACTGTCTTGGTAAGGATTTCCTCCAGGACTTTGTTAGTGCTTTCGACTTGTCCATTTGCTTGCCGGTGGTAAGGAGACGTAACTCTGTGAATGATATGGTGATTTATTAAGGTAGATATGATGTTATTGCCTGTGAATTGTGCCCCCCCATCGATTATCACTTCCCTTGGCAGGCCGTATCATACGAATAGTTTAAAGAGAAACTTAATTACTGATTCTTCCGTGGCTCTTGACAAGGCTACTGCTTCCACCCATTTGGTGACATAATCCATGGCAACTAATATTTGGGCTTTCTGGTTTGATGGTCGGTTGAATGGCCTAAAAAAGTCCAGCACCCATCATTCAAATGGTTCCACCACTAATTGTGGTTGTAGTAACATTTCATCATCTTGGCCTGGGCGGCCCATTCTTTGGAAACTATCACAAGCCTGGACATACTTCTTTGCGTCCTTGAAAATCGTAGGCCAGTAATAGCCTAATTGCAACACTTTATGCCCCATCCGTCGTTCTGCGAAGTGGCCACCACAGGGTTCATCGTGACAGGCCCGTAAGATGTCATATATTTCATCTTCCCTTATGCATCTGCGTATGTGCATATCAGCCCCTGTATGGAATAGGTATCCTCCAATCCAAGAGAATCTTGTGCTACACTGTACAATCAATTTTCATTCTCTCATCGTTAAATTTCTGGGTAGTTTCCCCACTGCCAGATAATTTTCCACATTTGCATACCATGGTGTTTTGACTGCTACAGCAAATAGGTTTTCATCAGGGAATTGATCGTCAACTGTTAGTGTGTCGTCTATCTTGGGGACTCTGGAAAAGAAGTCTGCGACCACATTTTCCTTCCCTGGACGGTCTTTGATTATTATTTCAAATTCCTGCAATAACAGTAGCCATTCAAATTATTCTTCCGGTTATGTAGTGCCTGAATTTATTGATAGCATAAATTACAACCATGAATTCTTTCTTGGTCATTGTATAATTTAATTCGGCAGGAGTAAGGTTTTTGCTGATAAAATAAATAGCATAAGGCTTTCGGTCTTCTTCTTGGCCAAGGACTACTCCTATTGATGTATCAGATGCATCGAAAGAGGTATGAAAGGGTAGTTTCCAGTTAGGACCTCAGAAGATTGGTGTTGTTGAGACCAGCTTATTCGATTCTGTAAAAGTGGTGTCACATTTTTCAGTCCACTGGAATTCAACATTTCCAGTCAAAGCATACAGAGGTGTAGCTATCTGTGAATTTTTTTTATAAATCTGCGATAATATCCTGCATATCCCAAGAAACTGCGTACCTCTTTTTGTGTACAAGGTGTGGCCAATAGAAGGATTACCTCTATTTTAGCCGGGTCTACCTGTATTCCAGCTGCAGAAATGTAGTGACCTAGGATTACCCCTTCAGTCATCATCATGTGGCATTTTTCATTGCTTAGACATAGTCTAGTAGCAATACATCGTTCTAACATTTTTTCTAAAATTTCCAGTGTTTGATCAAAGTCTTCCCCATAGGGTGTAAAATCATCCATATAAATTTCAAGTCCTTCATTTATTAAGTAAAAAAAAATGCTAATTATGGCTCTTTGAAATGTTTCTAGGGCATTACATAATCCAAATGGTAAAACTCTGTAAGTGAAAGTGCCCCATGGGAAGGTAAAGGTTGTCTCATCTTGGTCTTCAGGAGCTGTTTGGATATGATTGTATCCGCTGAATCCGTCAAGGAAAGAGGAGAACCTTTTTCCAGCTAATGTGTCAAGGACTTGGTCAATGAAGGGAAGGGGGAAATGATATTTCTGAGTTGCTTTATTTGATTCTCTGTAATCTACGCAGATTCTCCACTTCCCATTCTTTTTAGGGACGACCACCAAAGGGGAGACCCATTTGCTTTCTGAGATGGGATAAATGAAATTACATCTAGATTTTTTTGCAGTTCTTCTTTTACAATTTCTTTTAACTGTGGGTTTAGTCTTCATTGGGGTTGTCTAACGAGGTGTTTTTCCTTATCAGTATAGATGTGGTGCGTGCACAGTTGTGGGTCCAAGCCCTTCATCTCTTGGTAATCCCACGCAAATGCACCCTGGTGCTTCCGGAGGACTTTTATAAGTTTCTGCTTTTGGTTGTCATCCAAGCTGCTGTTAATATTCAGAACCTTTCCTAGTTTGATCTCAATAGGTATAATGTTACGAACAATGGTTTTGGGGCTATGTTGAGTCTTGAAGTCCACCACAGGGTCCTCTTGACCTTCATGTTCGAGGACTGTTTTCATCATTTTGCATTTCAAATTTTTAGGTTTGGGTGGCTGATTCATAACATTATTAATCACATCATCTTAAATTTGATCCTTGAATTCGAGGGCTTCTACTAGTGTCAGAGGTGGACGAATGTTTTGCTCCCAATATGTATCTGGGTGCTTGTGAATTTTTATCGTGGGCAGACTTGGTTTGGCAGGCGGATAAATAATGATATTTTTTACAGAGTTTCCTCTAGTGATAGTCATGCTACCTGCTCGACAGCCTATGTAAGCATCTGTTGTGACCAGCCAAGGCCACCCAAGAGTCAATGGGTGCCCTTCCATCCTGTTTTTTGGATTAAAGACTAAAAAATTAGCTGGGTATTCCCATGAGTCCACAGAGACCATGATGTCTTGCACTATACCTTCCGGTCTAATAACAAATCTGTCAGCTAATTCCAGAAGTGTGGCTGTAGGTTCTAAAACTGATATGCCCAGTTTTTCACAAGCTCTCGAAGTTAGGATGTTAATGGCTGCCCCTAGGTCAACCAATGTGTTTGGAAATGAGTGTCCAGAAATTTGCACGGTTATAATGGGGTTTCCTGGTTCTTCATATTTCACAGGTGATTCTCTACCTAACAGCAAGTCAGATAGTGTTCCTACCACATGAACGGTAGGTGTAGCCATTGTTTTCTTAATTTTTTTTTTCCACATAATTCCTTGATTGTCTTTGCATAGATGGGAATGTCTTGGATGACCTGGAGAAGAGGAATTTTAATACAAAGGTTTCTTAATACCCCCAAGATGTCAAAATCTGGGGTGATTATAGGTCTGGGTAGGTTGAATCTCTCAGGGAATGGAGGCAGAGTCACTCTAAGTTCTTCAGGTCTTTGTTGGTCAATTGTTTCCCTATCTTCACTTGTTGCTATTATATTCGTTGAGCTAGGTCCTGTGGATGTTTCAACTTGGGACTGAGGTGGAGTTGTGGCCTCTATAGGTAACATGGTACGTCCTGATATTAACCTCAATTCATTGCACTGTTTCTGTTCGATCGGCATTGGGTTTTGGATCCTCTATGATCTGAATTAGTTGAACCGGTCTATTATTGGGGTTAGGATTGGGTTGGGATGGTAATTGAGGGCGTATGGAAAGCTGCTGGTTATGCTAAATTGGGTAGGGAGCTGGTAATTTTTGGGTTCCTACCCCTATCAGTAGATTTCCCATCCCCGTAGGTCGCTGCCAGTTCCAATTGGTGTTTTGAGTAGGAGGGTTTGGCCATTGGTTTTGATACAGGATATTCTACCAATAAGGGGGAGAACTAGGGAATTTTTTCCAATTACTCCCAGATGGAGGCTGCGTAGGCCAAGGTGGCATAGGAAAATTTTGGTTTGGCCAGGTTGGGAAGGGGTTTTGAGTCTTCCAAGTTGTTGCAGGGTTTTTCTTGTTGAACTGTGGCAACAAAAAGTATTGAGGCAGGTCTTGCAATATGCCAGGTCGTGCTTGCCATTGCCGATGCTGATTCATTAAATAGACTGGCTTTGTTTCTTCTTCTGATTCCTTGTAGATGAATTTCAGCCCGGGAAGTGAAGGACACTGGTTCGTAGCATAATATTTAGTGCAAATAGCACACGTCTGGACCATGACTAAAGGACACTCCCTCTGGCTGTGCTTCTTTCGACATCTTGGTCAAAAGATGGCCAAGTTTTTTTTGGCTATAGATTGTTTTTGCTTGGCTTGTAAAACATCAAATTGCATTGTCAAAGTACCCAGGATGTTAGTTTTGAAATTTTCTAACAAATTTCCAAATTATACTCTAGTTACATTGCCATTGGTCTGCTTAAGATCCTTCTTCATAGAATCATGCCCAACAGGTCTATTGTGTGAGCTAGCCTGGGAGCATTTAATACATAAGGAGATAATCTCGTCATATTCTTCCTGATAAATATCTCCCTTCCCCATTATGTTAAGCATTTCAACCCATTCTTCCTTCATCCCTTTAAGCATTGTGGCTTTTAAAATGTCCTTGGACAACGTGGTATATGGGGATATTTGTAAATTGTATTGAAATCTTTCTACGTATTCCTCTAATGTTTCATTGTATTTTGCAGACATGTTAAAGATTTCGTCTTTTAGATCTCGGGTTGACAATAATCTTGGTATTTGGTCGGAAAAGTATTCTTCATTTGGTCCCAATTGTTTATAGTTCCCCCTCCTAATCCCATGAACCAGCAGAGTGTAGTCCCTTTTAAGGTAGAGGGAAATAATTTTAGTTTCTGGGGATCGGTGGTGTAGTCATATCCTTTGCATAAGACATCAAATTTAACTAGGAATGCATCAGGATCTTCTGTGGTTAACCCATGAAAGGTTGGGATGTTGTGCAAGGGAATGGCTTTCATAGGGGCATTCGCAACATGATCAACAATAGGGTACTCTAATGTTGATGTCTGCCTCTGATTCTGATTTTCATTATTTTCCATCTGATCAAAGAGGTTCTAGAAATCTTCGGGAACTTCTTGATCTGGAGGAGATATTTTAATAGGCTTGGGAGGTGAATGCGGTGGGGGTTTTACAACACTTACTTGATATGGGATTCTAAGAACTTCTGTTTCGATTACTTCTTTAGGGGACTTAGGCTATGATATCTCTATGTGAATTCGTCCACTAGTTTCTCCCCCACCTTTTTCCAGGTTGCAAGAGCCTCCCTCTTTGGAAGGGTCAATGTCTCTATGAATGATAGTCTGTAGGCTTTGCTCATACCCCTCTGTGTCATTGTGAATCTCAGTGTAGGCTATAGATGGTGAGGCTGCTGCCTGAGGGAGTGCATTAGGACTTTGAATGGAAACAGTTCTGGGTCCTATAGATGCCTGAGATTCAGCTTTCCTAATGATTTCGTCTATATATGTTGTCCTCTGAAGGATCACTGGTCCTTTGGGTTGTGAGGATGGTTGCGAATGATTTCGAATTGTTTCTATATTCTTTTTCCTAGGCATAAAACAAGAGCACCTATCCTACAGTTCTTGTACAACTTGATGGTGAGCGGGCTAAAGGGCAAGCATGTTGCTTGCCGGTACGCAGGTTCTTACCTCTCGTTTTCAATACCCAATTCTTCACAGCAATGGAGAAAATATGAAATAAGGGAGATGAATCTTAACACTCTCCCCGACAATGACGCCAAAATGTTGGTTCTAAAAAGCAATGAATTTTTATTGACAACTCTTGTGCTTCCTCATTTAATTATCAGCCCTGGGTAAGTCTTTTTATTCCAAGAGTGTCGGCAAAATATATGCGAGTCATTTTGTCTACAGATGCTCTTTGTCAATTATGAGGGAGAATTTACAAACTTCCTGAACTTGCTTATCCTATGCGGGGTGACATGGATGGGTTTTTAGCCTTGGATTAAGCAACAGGAATTTGTGTTTTTCTAATGGAATGAAACAACAGCTTAACTGAACCGAACAACAATCTATATAAACCAAGCAGACATTAAACTGAACGGTGATGGAATTAAATGGAACACCAGTCTAACTAAGCTAATCAGTAATGGAATCTAATTGAATCAACAGTCTAGCTAACTAAGCAAATAATGAAGCAACAGTATAACTCGCTGTGCAGTAATGGAATAGCAAGATAACTAAGCTGGACAGTAATGAAACAACTGTATGACTGAAGAAAATTAAATAACTCGTACAACAAGTAATTAAGTAATTTTGCAATGGAGTTCTCTGTATGAATTAATTAATCAAAATTGATCGATGGTTGAACGCTTCACTATGCTAGAAAGAGAACACAATTCATAAAGACAGATAATGCTAAAATCAGCTTATTCTACGATATATAATTCAAATGCATTGATCTCAAAGGAACTGGAACTATCTATTGATAACAAAAAATTGTCGTAATTCAGAAAATACGATTGCATTTGTCCTACTTTAAGAACACAGTTTCTAACAATCCTGAAGAAGGAGAACTGTATTTGTATTAAATGGAAATATACGTTACAACAGCATCAGATTCATAAGCATCAATTTTGTAACTACATAGAGTATGAAAATGTGCATGGAGCTTCCAGAGGTTGGGCCCAGACCACCAGAAGCCTTAACATTGTAAAAACTTCAAAAGATGATTGTTCAAAGCTCTATATTACATCCAGTTATGTTACAAAAACAATATTAGAAAGACTGTTCCAGATTTGTCTATTACAAAATGAATTTCATGTCTTGTTTCCGAATCCCTTTCTCCTCCGTCCTTTTCCCTTTTAAAGGAAATTTCCAAAAAATTCGAAAGTGTTTCTCAAATGACAGCCTGCTACACGTGGCTGTCGTTTGAGTTCTTGGACTTGGATTTGTTTTTTTGCCTTCTACTGGCTGCTGGAAATGCTAGAATTTCATATGCTCACGTTAGTTGGTTGGCTTCCATTCCCTATTGGTCCAGGCATTCTGCTTTCCTGCACATGGAGATAAGAGAAGTCAATTTCCTATTATAAAACATCCTTTTCATCATTATTCCAATTGTTCCCATTTTCATGATCTTTTATTCCTTATTGTTAATGTGAAGAGGGATTTACTCGAAATTATAACATAATTTGAAGTATTTACAGGGTGACAATCATACCTTAATTTGGGCCCAACACCACTAACAATTGAGCTCTAGTTTGGAAGAGGTAAACCAGCTTTACTTTTCAACAATACTTCAAAAGGATCAAGATCTTTTAACTTATCTAAAGACTCTCTCTCCAACAACAACCCTGAAGTAACAGCTTCCCAAAATTCTTCTTTGTCTTCTTGTGTTACTAGGGCTGATGTATCTATTCCTCTCTTATGTAAGTCTAAGATAATTTCAGTTAGCTCTTTTTCACTTTCTAATCTAAATAAAACTTCATGAATTTTATCATCAACTCTTTTTTATTCAAGACTTCTTGATATTTTAGAGGACAAATATTTCGAATGAGATGGAATACCTGATATTTCAGAAATACCTTGTTTGCCTCTTGAAATGGTGTTTGGATTATCCACGATAGCAAGTGGATTTGGGTTAGGATTACTCCTTGTGTATCTTCTTCTCGAAGCCACCTTTGAACATATAAAATTAAAATGGAGTCACCAAGGTAGATGCAGCCTCGGAAAGCTTTCTGAGCTCCTACTACCTTCAGAAGTTCAGTTTCAAAATATTGAGAAAATATAATCTTCAGGCTCCTCGAAAACGCACCAAAATGTTATCACAAAATCAGACCTGATAGGTTTCTCGTCAAACTAATCTTGTGCAACTATTTCAAACCAATATTTTGGTTGAGGCTTAACCTCCTCAACCTGAGAGGGCTCTCTCACGGGTTACTGATTTTGAATAAAATTAAAGATGGCTAACTCTATGTGTGATCATAAACAGATAAATGATTGAATTTGGTTGTAAATCACATTAGCAAGAGTAAATTGGGCTTCAGGAGTCATGATAGCTTCAGTAAAACCAAACCATCTACTTAGCATGGAAGTTGAGGCATGTTAGAGTTTTAGTCAAAAGATGCGCATGTGAAACAGTACAAACATAGTCAATTTTCCTACATAGGAAGTCAGAGCATCAAGGATGAATTATGAGTAAACATAAGCAAATACCACTGCAATAGACAGTAAAAGGATGCAATAGAAAAAACACACACTAAAACTCTATATGAATCTCAAGTTGTCTAAGTAAAATTCTCTGTATTAAAGCTGAAAACAGTCACTTACAATAAACACAGTCTTTTTTGCTAAAAATGTTCAACCTTCTCTAATTCGACTCCTTGATCCTCTATAGATCCTTTAAATCATAAGATAAGCTTATCCCCATCTTATATACATCGAATTACTATCTTTGACACCTATCCTAACCATATAACATGGTATTTATTACAAAGACATTTGTAAACCTAATACAGAGTCCTATTACAAATAGAATTAGAACTCTTTAACTCAACTCATAAAAAATTTAAATAAAATTGATTACATCATTTGCCACCTATATCTCCATAAGATCAAATCCTGATGATGAGCTCCAACCTGTTATGACCATAATGCTGATGATGTTGATCTCCTGCAAACTAGGAAACTGTTCCCTTGTTTTTAGGCTTAGGATTCTTTAAGTTTTTAAAACACTCTGACCACTATGAACCCATAAATTTGAGGCTATTTGCTGTCAAGAACTAGAATAGAATATTTCCAAATCATCCCCATGTTCCAGCTGTAAAAAATCCACTTCGAACTACCCAAAATAGCCAAAACATACCTGCGCTACGAAAATAGCACAGTTTCGTAGCGCAGACCTTTAACTTATTTTCCTTCAAAATTTGGCCTCCTGCTTTTGGGATTATGTGAATATTCACTTAACACACCTTCCTTATAATTTTCAAGCCAAAATATACAAGTATTCTCTTCAAATATTTAAGGAAAAGGGTGAAAAAAAAATGCTACAATAGTTTCGTAGCGCATTTCACCCTTTTTGCACTGTGTGCGCTACGAAACTATTGTGTAAGCAGTTTTAACCAATTTTTCTTCAAAATTTAAAACAAAAAGGTGCCGAAATTCAGAAAATCACTAGCTTCATCAAAACCATCAGCCATATGATAAAAAACATAACTTTCATAAAGTTTATTCTTCGTTTTCCCTTTGAGTTTGCTTTAAATTTGTTATTCTGCACCTTTGTTTTTTAGTTCATGTTGAGACATTTTCAGTTGTATTTCGAAATCCTCAACTTGGCCTCTTAACCTTATATTACTGGCTCTCAAATTAGTATTAATCACTCTGATAAATCTTGCTTCTTTGATAGCTGGCACTGTCCATGTGAAAAACTGCTCCGCAGCACTTGGAATTTCAGACCTAGAAACAGTTTTGCCTTCCCATACCACTTTCATCCTCTTTAATTATATTTTCTCAATGATGTGCTTTTTGGCTCTTTTCTTCATCTTAGCAATCTCTTGTTTTGTTGATGTCAATTTCTCCTCAAACCTTCTATACTCTGTCAAGTCTTCTTTTTCCTTCATTATTCTGCTAGCTGCATGCTCTACTGCTGGTGATGAGAGGTCAACCACCTCTTTAGGTACTTTGATTGTTTTAGTAGATTCTTGGACCTTCTTATTATGTTCTTTGAGCCCTTTATTATGCCTATTTAAAGGCTTCCTAGCTTGAAAGACAAAGGTTGCATTCTCATCTTCAAATTTTAGTTTGTTTGTTGATTTCATTTTTTTCTATTTGTGTTCATCTGTTCCAATAAAATCAGCTTGCACAATAGGTGACTCTTCTATATCAATTGAATGTAAGATGTCATCTAAGTTTCCTTTCATCACTGAGCTTTCAACTGAACTTGAAACAATTGTTTTTCCCTTTGATGCTATTGTTTGACTTCTTGTCACTCTCTGGATTTCCTGCTTGCTGGCCACTTATTTTTGTTTATCCTCTTTGACACTTTTTAAACTCTGTTTTGCAGGTGAAGGAGTTTTTGCAACAAGTATTGGTGTCTTCTCTGTTCTGTTTTCAACCTGTTTCCTTGGTTTCAAATTTATAAACCTCTTTGCTTTAGTGACCACTGGCTGACTGGATTCTGCTACTAGTGATGAAGGATTCTCTTTAACTGTAGGGTTCCTAGCTGGGGTTAGAGTTTCCATTTCAAATCCATTCATAAACAAAAAAGGAATACCAATACCTATTTATCTTTTGAAGCTCATTCAAAACTAATAACTTTATCAAACCATGGTGAAACATGTATGTCTCACATCCATCAGATTTATCTTGGACTTTGTCAGCCATTTTGGCAAGGCTTCTATGCAAATAAAATGGAAAATATAGTGATATCATACCCGTGAAATGCAACAACAGCTTAAAATGATAAGTGTATACTTTATGGTACCTGCCTTCACATGTGAAGTATCTTTAAATATTAAATAGTAGCTTTGCATAGTTATCCCTGATACAACTTCTAAGTATTTAATTATTTAGGTCCATATCAACATATTAAGGTTTCATAAATTCCTTGCATGGTTTCATGTCAAACCTAAAACCTTTAAACCAAGATTCTTGCCCCCTTGTTATCTCTGTCATAGAAGCTATGATCTCAGGTGTGACTGGTACATTTAACATTCCAATTTTGGTAGTGGTTCCACTGAAACGTAAGGAAAACCCCTTTGACACCTGAGTGTGACCACCCTGTAGCTTTTCACAAACTGGAGACAGTCTGCTTTGATGAAAGCCTCCATCACTGTTTGATCCTCAACCAAAGCTTTCACATTTTCAGGTTCATATCTTATACAATGTACTCCTCTGTGAACTTTCTTCTCCTCTGCCATGCTTCTTGAGAAAAACCTGTTAGCTTCTCTAGAATCTGTAAAACGGCCTCGCTTGATCATGCATGAACAACCTCACTTGATAACATAGAACAACCTCGCTTGATTATATTGAAGATAGCCTTGGTATAAAACAACCACAGGCTTAATTTTACTGCTTCAGAGCTTAAACAATTGAGTGGAGGCAAACGAAAGCTGGAATGACTAAATTAGGCAAAAATTCAAATTTGAGATGTCACCTCATGACTAAATGATGCTTCATCTATATCATATCATGACTATGATGACTATAGGACAGGTAAGTACATTGAATCTGGTAACTAATTGACTCACCATACCCCTATCCTATCATTCCCCAACTGAATCTGACAAAATTTGACTCATTTGACATGATAGCTAAGAAACAACACTTTTGTAGTGCTCACAGTGCAATTTTCACATTTTGCGCTGCGAAAGTAGCAGCGCTTTCATAGCGTATTTCCTCTTTTATGAACTAACGTCGCTACGAAATGGTGGATTCGTCGCTCATTGCAGAAATTTAGCCCGAAACTTAACTGAATGACCTTTAAATGAAAAATGTGAATATTTGACCATGGAATGAACCTCTAAACACCTTATTTGAATTCAAATGATTAAAATTAAACCTCTAAAAGAAATGACCTGCCCTTAACCAAACTAAAATGACTTTCAGACCTATTTAGACCATAATAAAAAATAGAGTTGACATACAATGTTTTTTGAAAAAAAAAAATTGGTGATAACAGAAAATATTCCTATTGCTGGCCTCACAACCATCATATTATTCATCAAATGAGGCATTTGAAGAACTTGGATTATTCTGATCAAACTTAGGAGCTTCACATGCCTCCTTTTTCACCCATAACAACCCTACAAAATAACAGCCCTACATATGTGAAGCTCTACAAAAAAGCAGCCTGCATATATGAACAGTTAAATGGACAAGCACTTATTTCCAATAATATTCTAGGAGGCTTCCATGTTTTGCTTTTCATTTTTTGAACTAGACCTATATGACCTAAGTTACTCCATTACAAGTACATTCTCATGTCTTTTTCCTTATGTCATGGAGGAAATCATGATGTTGCCATATTTAGCATTTTTTTGGTATGGCATACATGTGATATTTTAATATTATTTCGTGCAATTTTATCATTAAAATATTTGGAAGTAAACAACATACCCAAAAGAAGCCAATGGTGTCTAAAGATAGTGTTATATCATAGAGTGCAAAATTGCATGCCATCACATTTTCATCATATTTCTCAACAAGTGAGCTCACTTATTTATACATGAGTGCCTATGATATGAAATGGATCTGAAACTAAAAATGGGTGTAATACTCAGTACTCGTAAGAGGCAGCTTGGTAATTCATGAAGGTTGACTAGAAAATGTAAAAGACATTTTAAATGTAAATATGAATAAGACAAAAAAGAAATCAAAGAAAAAAAGAGATGAAAATAGAACATTAAATGGAAGAAGAAAAATGACTAGGAGAGAGGGTTGAGGAATGGGAAGTGATTTTGGCCAAGAGTGGTATAGGCATAGAAATCCATCAAAGAAATGTAACTATAGATTGCCAGAATGAAGAACTGATCCCCCATTTGAAGATGGATTTCCCATTTGGGTTTCCAGGGAAAATCTCGGTGTCAGTGATTTGTGTGAGTTTATTATTGGGTGATGAAATTTTATTTACAATTACATATTGATGGTTGTGCATTTCGACAAATCCATATGGTGTGATTGATTCATTATTATTTTGAATTAATCAGGAAATTCGATTTTGGCTTGTGCGGCTTGATGTTACTGGAAATTGATGGCTGCATTCATCAAGCTAAAGGATTCTCTAATTGACACGACTGTTAAAGAAGTTTATCTCTCCTGCATACTTAATTTCTGCTTCATGGGCTAAGATTTAGTGTTGGTTGAGATTGTATCCACCCCTAGACTACAATTTTATTAGTATTTGGGTGAATTGCAGCTACACAATCATTGTACAACCTCTCCAAACAAAGAGTTAAATGCTTCTAAGTCAGATTCCTTTAAACATGTATTGTAATACCCATTCACACACCGTACAGTTGCCCTAATTCAATGATTTCTCTGTTGGCTCACTTTCCCATCTCTCCCTAGTCAATTTTCCACTCTAGTTGAATTAATTACCCCTCTGGTTGATTTCATTTTTCTTGATCAACAGGGAACTCAGCAATTTGAATCAGACCTCCCTAGCCAAGTGTTCAGTAGTCAAGTTAATTCTCAGCCCATCCTTTTTTTTTCCTCTTTACAAAACATAGCACCATATTTATTACCTCTTAGCAATTTGTTGATTGTACTTTGGGTTTTCTCTTAAACTATGGGGATCTTTCATATAATTTTTTGATTTTACTATGGGGGTCTTTCATACGTATTAACTTGTGGAATCAAGGTGGCCACTCGATCATCTTATGAGTTTCAGAATATATATATGAATGTTGGAGCTGGAATTAATTCGAAGTGTGATAATTGGTTTGATGGTAGAGAGATAAGGCTTCAATCACAGAATTTTTAGACTTCATTTGATTCATTTATCTATGTTGGTTACTGTTCAAGAAACTGTGCGGGCCACCAGTCAAACAGAGGAGTCACATGAATGCTAGAAGTAGAGTTACTAAGTTTATTAAGGATTGATTGACCCTCCATGTGCCAAGGAGGTGCTACCAAATTGACACACTTACTAACTACTAATGAGAAGGATGATCTTACAAGGGGTTGATTTCTACACATTCAAAGAACAGGTTCTACGCGGACATTATCTACCATCAGACTTCTTGTGGTTTCCTTCCACAATACATAGTGTATGTGAGGTAATTGGTTTGGAAACCAAGCAATGTAACTCAGAACTCTCTTTCCATTTCCACTGGAGAACCATAAAGGAGAATTTGGCTCTCATAACTTCTTCAAGAGCTTGAAGACAACCCGTATAGGCATTCATTTTTCCTGTTGAGGCTTAACAATAAAAAAACAACTCAGAATACTTGGGTTGTTTACAACCAATTACATTTATAACTAAGAAATAGTGGGTTAACTAATTTCCATTGTCCGTTACAGGTTGTGTGAAGTCTACACAAGAACATAAGCCTTGCATCCAAGATAAGATCAAACAAGAGCCAAGATCCTTGTGCAAGGTAGAGGGCAACGACCTAGTAGCCTCTCTAAAGGCAGACCTCTCTGTACAAGACCAAGAGTGAGATCATAAACATACTTTAGCACAATATCCATGGTGGTGAAGTAAGTGGACTGTAAGACCCTCATTTACTGATCACCCTAACCAATCCCCTCGAAAAATGGTTGATTAAAACATAGTTACCGATGAAATTGGAACTATTACCTTAAAACGGGAACTATAGCCCAAAAAGACTCAAAAAACATGAAAAAACACCCCAAAAACAAAAAGTGTGTATTCCAGAACCACTTGGTTTTTTTTGAAGGTCAAATTTCAACATTTTATAAAATTATGCTAAAACCAAAATTGTTTCTTGAAAAAAGGATTGAAAAAACACCCTCAAAACAAAACCAGTTGATGCTGGAATAACAAAAAAAATAATTGTCATACTTTTGACACTTGTAACAATGGAATTAAAGACAACATATTAGGACATTTTTTAAAATCGTAAATTTCTAAAATTTTTGATAGATGATGTTAAAGATAAACAAAAACATGTCTGAAGGGCTTATCATTTTGAACAATTTTCATCCATGTTGTTAAACATAAAATATCTTGACTCTAAACAACCCTAAAATTGTAATTATTGTCAACCATAACATTAAAGATAAAATTTTGTAGCGCATAAAAACCTTAATGACAAGTTGTAAATCTAAAGTTTTTAAATCTTAAATTTTCAACATACTTGAATAATGAAATTATGGAGAAATTATAAGACTTAAAAAATTTAAAAAAATGAACAAGTAAATGAAAAAATTATCATTGAATAGAAACAAGTAAGAGTAATTTTAATTTTAAAGGATAAAAACTTATCTTCTTTAAAATCTTAGCATAAGACAAATTTAAATCTAATTTCAACCAAACCCTAAAAATCAAGCATCAAAACAAAGTGTCCCCTTTCAATGACGCATATAATTATTAAAAAATTTAAAAGTATCTTATACCAAATGGTAACAATACATAATATCATGGTAATATCACTGCATAATCTAAAAATTCAACATTAGTTTCTATTTTCTATTTTACTTATAATCAAAATATCAACATTGGTACATTGAATATAACATAAATTATTTTTGTAATTCATTGTTGCGTTGTCGATATTCTAAAGAGATGAATTCTTCATAATTAAAACATATAATCCAACAAACATAGAAATGCCTCATAACTTCATGAAAAATGAGATGGAAGTCAAAAAATTTATTTCAAGTTACCATGCAAACATCAATTACATAAAAGTGTCTTAGATAGTTATTCAAAATCAACCATAGGTTCTGGCACACCATCAGAACCTACATCTTCAGATGAATGGCTCGATGAAGATGAAGATGATCCATATTCTTCTCTTTCATCAACTAGTACTCCATCTGAGTCAACATGCATGCCCACCATTTCAGAGTTCAAAAGTCTTGTAGATCTACAACTACATTCTGCAGAGTCCCATCTCAACAGTAATTTTTCTGGTAGCAATTTCTTCAAAATATTTATGGTCTGCAACCGAAGAGTTCCTCTCTTTGTCAAATTGAAGTCATACACAAGTATGTCAACATCCTCCAATT
>CM076572.1:557631076-557719047 GCA_034641835.2 Pinus albicaulis
TTAAGACATCTGTGCGGCGATGATTTATATTTGTGCCCTTTATTTTTCTCTTTCTACCAATTCTTTTTTCAGCTACCATCTCTGGCTTGTACACACCATTGAAAGGGTGGGTACTTGTGGCATACCAATGTACATCAACAACTGTAATATCTTCATTTTCATTAATGACCTTTATAACCTTGGCAATCCAGAATGGATAGCCAAGTGGATCTTCATCTGCTAACACTGCTATCATGCAACCTTCCTTAACATCCTGCATAGAACCCCTGTAAAGGTCTTCCATGGCTTCACGTTGTGCATGTGATCTTCTAGAACCAATATAGATTTCTCTTTCCTCTACCTATGGGGAATTAATAATATCTTGAGGTTGTTGTTGTTCAACAATGTGTGTTTCTTGATGTTCATTTGGCATATTTTGTGGCCAAAAAAAAGGAGTCTTCAAAAGCGTATCCACATTTATTGATCTTGAAATCATATCACTTTGATTACTAAAAAAAGACTCCCACCAAACTGAATCAGCAACATCGAAGTACTCATATGTATCTCTAATACATCTTTTAATTTCCTCTAGACATTCAGAATAATTTAAGTCTCTGTTATGCCTTCATGCATTATGGAGTTCAGCAACTGGCTGTAATAACAATATCTTTGATGAAAATATTGAACGCTCTAGAATGAACTTCAAAAATGCTAAACCTGATGATGGCCCCCATTCTTCAATAGTTGAATACTTCTTGCCCCATATAAGTGCTATCCCATCAATTTTTTTGATACGAAATTAATGCTGGAAGCTAATGTCGTTAAGTTGTTCAATGCTTTTCTCCTCACCATGTGATCCAAAAATAAACCTTCGCATGTCAATAGTTTCTTTCAACACATCAAAAACAGGCTCTGGAATGTACGATTTCTTAATACATTCAATTAATGATGGCAGGCTCCCAACACCTTTCCTCCTCAATGTTACTAAAAAATGACTGAACATTTGATCAATATGATCATGAGTATGCCCAACAAGAAGGAAACCAAACTTTATCTTTTTAAAAATCCCCAATTCATCAAGCATGTTTAGATAACCAAAAAGAACTTGATTTTTGTTTTCACGACTTGTGTTGTCTAATTGTAAATACAAAAATTTAGGAAGAATACCATACCAATGAGTAACCACATCATGGATTATAGTTATGGTCAGATTTGCATCATTGTGAATATTTGGAGTTGTGAAGAAAACTCTTGGAAACATCTTCTCATTAAATACCATACAACCAACCAAGTGAAACTGAATGAAATTTTCCTCCTGTAATTTTTTTGGCGTGCGGAAAAAATGTGGAAGAAGTGTTTTCTTTTGGTTCATACCATCAATTATCAATCCCAGATATTTATTTGGATGATCATAACACTTCTTTCGATGTTTATACAACTTTTGCCTTTCACTTGTTTGTTGATTGCGATGGTCTTGAAGTTCTTTAATAATGGAATCTGTACATAAAATAAAAGAAACATATGAATAAATATATTTTCATAGTTGATAAGTATCCAATTTTAAAAAACAATGTTTTGAACGCAAACCTCTTTTTTCCCCTTTACATTTATCTCTTTTTGCTTTAAGAGAAGCACATGTGCTACAAACCCCCATCCTTGTCTTCTTAGGAATACGAACATTGTTGAATTTAATTTTCCATAACTTTGTAAAATAAGAATATGTAATAAATTACCAATTCCTTCAACAACTTCTGCATAATCTTTGTATAACATGAATATTTCTTGTCTCGAGAAATTATCTAGAATATGTATTGTGTCTTTATTTCGCATACACTCTCCATGATTTGAAAAGAAGTCTTTCATCCATGTCTTAGCAATATTTGAAAACAGCCCCACCTCCCATTTATAACGTACTTCTGAATAATATGTGGGATCCTTTTCCAATCTTTCCTAGATTCTTGACAAATGACAATTACCAATTGAATGCAACATTTTGAACACCTTTCTGCAGAGCAATACATTCCCAATATGATAATCATAACCTGCTAGTGTAGATTACATGCAACCCACTAAATATGAATTTTGCATGCTTTTATTCATTGACATATATGTTTTCCTTTTCTCCAAAACAAATTTGAAATCCATATGTTTCAAGCAATCCCTTCGACAACATTCACTTGAAATCAAATGAATGACAAAAAAAAAATTTGTGAGATATTTTGTTCTCACCCTTTTATAACTGGAATGTTTTGGATTGATATGAAAAGGTCTACTCCTACTCCTAGTTGCAATATTTGCTTGCAACGGCTTCATCATTCCATCATCATTTGTAAAAGCAGTTTCATCACCATTAGGAGGAATATTATCCCCACTATCATCATCCTCAACATAGTTAAGAAATTCATCAACATCATTGCCTGGAAAATTTTCTTTACCATCATCACTTGAAGAAAACATTTCACAAGAATCATCGGCGCTTTTGTAACCCCGACTCAGAAGAAATTCTTCACCATCTTGGCCCATGCTTTTAAATTCTTCCCTGGGAGGTTTCAATTCTTCATCACCATGAGTGTCTTTGAAATGATCACTTAGAGAAAATGTAATATTCATATTTGTGCCTCTAAAATTATCATTTGCAAGAAACTCTTCATCCTCCCCTTCCTTCGTGGTGCTCTCATAATCCTTGGGATTAGGCATAAGTGGAAGCTTTGAATCTGTATTCACTAGAATTTCTACATCCCGCCCCTCCCCTTCCTCACTGATGCTCTCATAATCCCTAGGATTATGAATAAGTGAATGCCTTGAATCTATATTTATTGGAAATTCTTCGTCCCCCCCTTCATCAGTGGTGAACTTATAATCGTTACAATTAAGATGAAGTGAAAATTTTATCTTTGGAAATTCATCCCATCTTTATCAGTGGTGCTGGCATAATCCTTAGGATTAGGACGAAGTGGATATTTTGACGCTGCAAATTCTTCATTCCCCCCTTCATCAGTTGTGCTGGCATAATCCTTAAGATTAGGATGAAGTGCATATTTGACTCTACAAATTCTTCATTCCCCTCTTCATTTGTGGTGTTCGCATAATCCTTAGAATTAAGACGAAGTGGATATTTTGACTCTGGAATTTTTTCATCCCCCTCTTCATCAGTGGTGCTCGCATAATCCTTAGGATTACGACAGAGTGGATATTTTGACGCTGTAAATTTTTCATTTCCCTCTTCATTAGTGGTGCTGGCATAATCCTTAGGATTGGGATGAAGTGGATGTTTTGACTCTGAAAACTTATCATTCCCCTCTTCATTAGTGGTGTTCACATAATCCCTACGATTAGGACGAATTTGATATCTTGAATCTGGAAATTTTACATCCCCCTCTTCATCAGTGGTGCTGGCATAATCCTCGGGATTAGGACAGAGTGGATATTTTGACTCTGCAAATTCTTCATTCCCCTCTTCATCTATTCTTCTGGCATAATCCTTAGGATTAAGCTGAAGTGGATATTCTTCATCTCCCTCTTCATCGATGGTGTCCTCATAATCCTTGGGATTAGGATGAAGTGAAACTTTTGACTCTGGAAATTCTTCATCATGCCCTTCATCACTGTTGCTTTTATAATCCTTAGGATTAAAAGTAAGTGGTATAACTAGCTCTCGATTTACAGAAATTTCATTTTGTTGCGCCTCATCAATTTTGTTATCATCATCTTTAGGATTACGACCAAGTCAATTTTTTGACTCTCTATTCATGGTGAATGAATGAACTGTTATATTCATCACTCTGAATAGAGTTGTTGCGTGACGAAGATGTTGATGTTGTACAAAGAAAAACTTCGCTATCAGAAGAAACCATGTCTTTCAACAAGAATATCTTGAATGATACAAATGCCTCTCCCACTTACAATATATAGCTTTAAGACTGAAAATTTCCCTCCAAATTTTGCCCCCAAAAAAATTCGCAAAAAACTTTCCCTCCAAACTTTCCCTACAAAAAATTTTGCGAAAAAAATTTCCCCCCAAAATTTTCATTTCAAATATTTCATACAAAATATTAGTCAAAAAATGAATTTAATTTTTTTTTAATAAACTGATTGTGTTGAAATATTTTACCGATATTTATATTCAAAATATTTCTATCATGCATGCCTTCCAAACTAAAATAATGTTTTTATTTCAATGATTTAACATTGACTAGATGTAAGTATTCACTATAATACCTATATGCAAATATTAACTATTTTAACTATAATGAGTACATGTAAAATTTTTTAAATTTTAAATTTTAAACCTACATTATATTCATCTAAAATATATTTTAAAATTTCTTAATAAACTGTTGGTCTTCAAATATTTCACTATACTTTCTATTCAAAATATCCACAAAATATTCTTTTCACACGTCTTCGAAACTAAAATAATTTTCTTATTTGAATGATTTAAGATTGACTACATGTAAATATTTTAAAATTTAAAATTTAATACCATGATTTTAAACATTGAGTACATGTAAATATTAACTAAAATATTAACTATGATAACTAAATGCAAATATTAACTATTTTATTTGTAATATTAACTATAATTAACTACATGTAAGTATTTTATATTATAAATTTTTATCTGAGATTATATTTTAATTATTCAACATTCAGTACATGTAAATATTAAATAAAATATTAACTATGATAACTACATGCAAATATTAAGTATTTTAACTATAATATGAACTATAATAAACTAAATGTAAATATTTTAAATTTGAAATTTGAAATTTGAAATTTTAATCCCACATTCGTTAAACAGTAAACCAATCAGACAATATTCGCTATATAATAAGAATGATTGTTTCTATTCATCACATCACATCAAGTTTTTTGGTATTTGTTAGAGCAATTTTCTGGAGGTGTTGCGTTGGCATTGGTGAGGCATTGCATTAGCATTGGAGGCGTTGTGTTGGCATTGGTGATAGCAGTTTTTTGCATTTCAAAGGTTAGTTTTCCTTCTATTCTATCCATTTTTATAGTTTGTGTTCAAAAACTACATTTTTTAAGGTTTTTAGGTTCGAAAACCATAATTTTTTTATATTTTTGTAGTGAAGAAAATGCAAAAAAAAACTAATTTTTTTAGGGTTTTAAGGACAAAAATTTAGAATTTTTTTTTTTAGGGCTTATAGGTTCATCTAGACAGAAAAATCCATAAAACGACCATGCACATAAAAATAAATAGTTATAATATTATATTTTTATTTGTTTTTTTATCATAAATATATTAGTGGTTTCATTATTTAAATTGTTTATTTTTTATTTTTTTTAAGAATGTTTTGATTTTATATTCTATTTTTATTTTTATTTTTTTAAATTTTAAATCTTGTTTTTATTGTTTTTAATTTTAAATCTTAATTTTTATTGTTTTTGTTTTTTATTGTTTTGTTATATATTATATTTTTTTTATTTTTTTAATTGTATTGTTATATAGATTTTTTTTTAATTTATTGTATTGTTATGTAAACAATTGTTTTTTTTTTTAATTAAACAAAATAAGCAATTATATGTAGTTATATAAACAATTTTATTTTTATTTTTTTATATATTGTATTGTTATATTAAAACAATTGTTTTTTTTTTAATTAAATAATGTTAAAAAAAAAACAATTCTATTGTTATATAAATCATTGTTTTTTTTTTATATATTTATTGTGTTGTTATATTAAACAATTGTGTGTTTTTCTTTGTTATATTGATTGAATTTTTATATATTAAACATATATTTTTGTTTTTTTAATATTTATTGTAGTGTATATTAAAACAAATTTTTTTTTAATTATATAATTTTTTTTTTTTTAATTTTTAAAACAAAAAAAAAAGCATTGTATGTATTATGTCTTGGCCGCTATGGTGCCGTGAGATCGCATTGAGTTGTAGGTCGTCAGCAGTCGCCGGCGAGGTCGACCCGAATCGGGCCCATCCACTGGGCCCGAGGCCGGCTAGGTGGCTCGAAAAAAAGGCCGCCTCGTACGGCCTGCTGTCGAAGCGACCAACACTATTGTTTTTTTTATTTTTTATTTTTAAATTTAAATATGGTAAACATGTTTAATCAATTTTAATTTTTTTAAATTTTGTTTAATTATGTTTAATTTTGTTAAAACTTTTTTTTATTTTTGTTTTTAAATTTAATTATTAAAACAATGTTTTAAAAATTTTAATTTTTGTTTTATTTTGTTAATATAATATGTAAAGTTTTTTTTTTTTTTAATTGAATATATTACATATGTTTTTAAAATTTAAATATTTTAATTTTTTTTTAATTTAAGTATTAAAACAACATTATAAAATTTTTTTTTTTTTTTTTAATTTGGTTTAATTTCTTTTATTTTATTTTGTTTATTTTTATTTAATTACTATGTAATGTAAAATAAAATTTTAAAATATATTAAAAGATTATAAGTTTTTAATTAAAATTTTAATTTTAACATATATGTTTTATTTTTATTCAATATATTTATAATATTAAAATATTATTTATTAAGTGTACATTTAATAAAAATACATAATTAAAATTAAAACAAAAATTAACATTATTTTATTTTTTTATTAAAATCATTACCTTACAAAAATAAAATTTAATTTTAACATTTGTTATAAATAGTTAGTATTTTTTTTGTTTTTTTTTAAATATTAAACAAAAGCTGATGTTTGAAAATAACAATTTATTTTTTTAAAATTGTTTTATACAATTTAAAACAAATTTTTAATTGTTTTATAAAATGTATTCAAAACATATTATATAGATATATATACATATGATTTCTAATATTTTTTTTTTAAATGAAAATTTTCTATAGTTAATTTTACTGCTTTAATTTTAGTTTATTTAGTTTTAGAAATAAATTTTGTTTTGTAAATTTATTTTATCAGCATTATTTTCTCATTAACTAAGATATATATATTTTTGTTTATCAGGAAAATGGCATAAAAAAATATTTATGTGAATGTTTCTGCACCTAGGGAAGCAACTCCCAAATCTAAAGTTGCAGCTCCACGCACAATGGATATAACTCCCAAATCTAAAGTTGCAGTTGGACGTGGTATGGACACTATTGGACGCAATAAGGACATTGTTGCACACACTAATAAAATTCAAGCAAGTAGAGCACCAGGTTCATTAAAGCTTATTTCTGATTGGAAGAACGTCGAGAAAATAGATAAAACTGATTTCTCATGGTATCTTGAAGACAGTGAAATGGAGGCTAATATACACATATATCTGCTTTGTGGTTTGATTCACTTAAATGAGCCATATGATGTGATGGGCATAGTATGAGACATATGTATGGTCCCGAATACAAAAACTATTTATGTTCTTGCAAGGAAGGCTAATAAATGTGAGAAGGTTAGATATTGTCTATCAATCATCAAGTATGACACAGATGAAATATCGTAAAAATTTCCTGAAGAAATCTCAAGAAACATTACAAATATCATTGTAAGTATGCTTATTTTTATTTCCACTGTGCATTATTGTAAGGATGTTTCAGTTTTTTATAAATTATTGATCATTGACATGTTTTATTTTGTTTCATAGGATTTTTTTCGAAGTCTTTAAAACATGTTTGAAGGTATTTATATGTTGGAGAAAAATTTTATGAATGTGATCAACACTTTCCACACAAACAAAGCAGAGCAAAGGAGATTGAAGAAAAGATCAATAGCTTGTGACACTGCAACAGTACAAAGAGGGGATCAACCAAGAATCATTAAGGTGGGTCAATCTAGTAAAATTAAACATGTTTCTTTTGAAGATGTCGAACATGCAAAAAAAAATTATGATAGAATTAGTGAGGAGGAGATTAGAACTGTTGTGCAAAAGAAGAAAACAAATCAAACACCAAAAAGAAAAATCGCCAAAGTTGTATCTCTTTTACCTCATGAGGGATAGCTTTTCTGTAAAAGAACTAATATGTTGTCCAATAATACTAGGAAATCAAATATTGGTGAAGCTGTAAAGGTCATGAGCAGCAATGAAGAACAAACTAAAAGCTCTCGCGGAAGAAGAGAAATCATAACACCAATTGCTGAGTTAGAGGATGGCATTATTAAAACAAAACAAAATGCTATTATATATGAGTTGAGAAAGAATAAATTAATTCTTGGTGGCCAAACATTTGAGCTTAATGTTAACCAATTTTATAGCACAGATGAAGGACAATCTCAATATCAAAATAGAAAGGCCCATCACCTACATATACATAATTTGAAAACATTGTTAACGTTCAATCCATATGCGCATGTGGTTGATTATGTGGTTCTTGTCAATCCATGTCAAGTTCCAAACAAACAAGAATTTGACAAGACAAAATTTTTTTATTATAAATATTATTTAATTGGAGGGAACCATTCGGTAGAGGCTAAGAGAAAATTGGTTGCAGAATATCCCAATAGCTATCTTTTTCAAACAGTGAAATGCAACATTTACGTTGGCTTAATAGAAATAGAATCAAAGTTATTGGAATGGGATCATAGTGTAGATAATGAGTATAGACTAAGAATGAATTTCACACAAAGGGTCAGATTTATTCATAATGAATTCATAGAAAATTGTGATGGGGGTAAGACACGAGTTAGTGTAACATTTCAGAAGGAATGTTTAATGGAAACAAGTTATCAAATTGATGAAAAAAAAGAAAAATATGAAAAATTCAATACAAATTTATTTAGAGGCATGGATAACATTTTTCAGTTGGCATTTAGAACTGGGGAGATATGGGATTTGATTGATGAGATTTTTTATTGGTGGGAGAATATTTCCATAAAAAATCAAAAGGTTAAAAAGAGTAAACCCATAATATGTACTAATAGTAAGACGGGTCCTGAAATGAAGCAACTTCTAGAGGATATGACTATCACACCTTGGATAACAATGCAAGGTGTGAAGGATGATAAACTAGTCAAATCAGTACTAGCCCGTGTGAAGTCGGGTAAATTATCAATGGAAGAAATGTGTGCAGAATTTCAAAAGTAAGTTTCTTGAATTATTTCTTATTTTTCTTTCATTATAATTTTCTTTTAAATAAAACATAATGATGTTGGTAGAATCTGTTATACATGTCACTATATTAAAGGTTTTAACTTGATTTATTCAGTGAGAAATTTTTTATGAAAATACAAGAACACATGGTTAAAATGTTGAATGAAGACAGTTGGGATGATGTTGTACGCAACTACCTAGAAGCAAGTTCTACATCAACACTAAAAGATTTTTATATCGCATTCAATAAGGTATGTTGATTTATACATTCATTTTATTCATATTTAAACTATTTTTATTTTATTATATATATACATGTCATTAAAGATGTCGAAGAAGGATGCAAATGGAGTACCAGATACTTTCAAAAGATTTATTGAAAACATTAAGGTGGAAAACATGAGAAAGAAGCGTCTTATGAATGTTGAACTTGATCCTACTCTTAATCATTACATTTGGAATGGGCTCGACAGTATCCAATATCAAATAATACAAGGTGACTGTGAAGACATTGCATCACTAATACTTAAAAGGGAATATGGCCTAGTTATTGTAGATATTCCTCATGGTTTCAATTTCCCAAACATTGAATATGATAGAGAACCATATACTTATCAAGCTTTTAGTAAAGTGGTTACGGGTTTTCAAGAAGTGACAACATCACCACTTTGGCGATTTGTGACATTTCATTCAGACACACAGTTTCCAATGTTATTAAAAAGCTTCAAGGGTAAAGAAAACTCAAGGATGCAACTTACATGGTAAGACTTTGAAATTTATGTTTGATTACTCCTAAATTTTTTTATTCATGTAAAATTTAATTGAACTTTTACTATGTTATGTTACAGGCATAAGTCAAATATTGTTTCTTCCGAAGATCAGCCTATTATAAATGATTGTGAGTTCATCCATGTTGAATGTTGGATAAAAGAGGATAGCTATAAGCATATTCTTATGAATTGAGTATATGGGAAGAGTCATAGTCAAGTATTGGTTCATGATGCAATTGTAAGAAAACTAACATATGAAGATAAAGATGCAAAAGGAGATATAGTTAACATTTATCAAAAACCACAAGCATTGATTAACTATCTTATAGATCTATGTTCAAATGAAGGAGAATGAGTTTTGGATTTATTCTCAGGTTCATGTAAGTTTTATTATACAAATTTAAATTTAAATATTTTATTTTTTACTTTTTATGTCTTCATACTAATTTTCTTACTTATTTCTTTTGTGCTTTTGATGATTAGGTACAACACTAATATGTTTCCTACTGAAAGGAAGAAATTACATTGACATTGAGAAAGACCCAGTTCAATGCAAATTTATTCAACAAAGAATTAACGCTCTTGAATTCCTTCTAGATGCGAAGCAAGAAGTTGGTTTGAGGAAAGGATATTTTAATAAATCACGTGTGGAAAAAAAAGCAAAGGAACGTCAACCACCATTATATGGAATGATTGGAAAGGGACACTTTGGAAGATTTGTAGACATAAAAGATCCATTAGAAGACGACAATGATCAAAATGAAGAAGAAAATGTTGCAGAAGAAGCCATCAATGTTGTTCTAGATGATGTTGAAGATATATTAGTTGATATTGTTGATGATGTTTAAGTTGTGCTTGCAAACAAAGCTCATTTTTTAGATCTATTAATCATTTTTACTTGTAATGTTCAAACTTTGATATTTTATGAGAAAAACCCTTATTTTTTGCAAAAAACATGTGATTTCTATTATGTTTTGACATAAAATTCAATAAAAATGTTATTTTCTTAAGTTTTTTTTGTTAAAATTCTCTCAAAAAATTAGTTTATTTAACATGTTTTTTTCAACAAAAAGTCTCTAAAAGTGTATTTTTTGCATTCTATTTATATTGAAAATTTTTATTTTTTTTTCATATGGTTCAAAATATTGGGTTTTTAGCGACAATTATTTGATGTGCATTGAAAAATTATTTAACAATACATAAACATGTAGAAAATATAAACTTTATAATATTTGACCCTTTTTCCATCTTTTATCTATGTGAAAAAGTAAAGATATCATTACAAGTTTTTATTTTTATTTCTAAATTAATTTTTTATTTTTAAAACACAAGTACATAAATGCACTTAAAAATAAACATCTCATGGAAGAAGAAGACATTATAAAATCTATAGTGTCAAAAACAATCCTAAAAAAAAACGTTGGTGATGATACACCACCACTATTCAAAATCGACATAAAAAAAATCACATAAAAAAAATAAAATAAAAATAAAAAAACTTAAAATGCCAAAAACATGCTCCAATTTTTTTTTTGTGATTCTGCATCACCACTTTTTCAAAATTGGGTGTTTTTCTTGCTACCTCAAAAAGTAGGTACCAATGCAATTACCTATTTCATTGGTAACAATGTTTTAAGTTGACATTGATCACCCAAGTCAGTTCCAAACGAGTGGAAAACCCCATGAAATTAGACCCTTAATGCATTGATAAATTAGTTGACAGACCCTCACAACACCCAATTGATTGTCCAATCAATTATTGAACCAAGAAAAATACACCTTATTCATTCAAAATTGAGTCTAATCACATATTCCAACAATTTTTATAAAGGTGCAATCAATATATTCTTTTAATAGATGCTAATAATAGTATTCAGCCTTGCCATTGGTTGGATAAATCATTATAATTGAAATCTTTGGTCCAAAATATTAGCAAAAACGAGGGAGAAATATTTTCAACAAGTTAATTCAAGTTAGTTGTTGCTCCCGCTACTTGAGCTTGTGCACAACTAGGGTTCATCCTCGCCACCATCAACAGAATATTCCTTTAACACCTTGCTGGCCTTGATGCTGAAGAAGAAAAAATATGAAGCCTCCAAATTTGTGAAAAAGTTGGAAGATATTCCTGAAATATCCCTTCCACCGAAGGGACTGATCCAGGTAGCTTTGTCCCTTGCAGATTGGGCTCTAGTGGGATAGTTTACTGGACTTTGGCCCTCTCTAAAAACAATGGAGAGCTAGGTGGTCAAAAACTGGATGCCCTTGATCAAGAACAGCGTAACCTCGTATTTCCTGGGGAGAGGCTATTTTCTGTTCGAATTCATCACAAAAGTGGATAAAGAGCTTATCTTTCAGAATGGGCCCTATTTCATGGGACCTTAGGGTCTATACCTCAATAATTAGATGTTGGATTTCGACCTAGCAATGGATGTTCCAACGGCTGTCCCAGTGTGGGTCAGGTTGCCGAATGTCCCTGTGCACTGCTGGAATTTGGATTCTCTGAAACACATAGGCAACGCCCTGGGAAAATAACAAAGACCAATATGACTATGCCCGGATATGCATCGAGTTGGATCTAGATGTGGGACTACCAGAGGCAATAAAAATCAATGTCGGTAGCTGGACGCATGTGCAAAATCTTGACTATGAGCAGCTTCCTTTCAAGTGTCAGAAATGCCATATCTACAGCCACTTTGCTAGGGGCTGCCCAAACAATGGAGAAGCGAAGAAAGGCAAGGAGGAGGGCAGGAACCAGGTCAAATGGTCAATGACCTCCCATAAAACCCCCAAATCTGGGGCTCCAAATGGTAAAGGTCCCCAGTTGGCTTCTGCTCAGCAAGCCCCTGCCCCGAATGGAGTTGAAAAAAAGTTTGGACCCTTAAGCTCAGCAGTAGAGGAATTCCAGGAGGTCGAAGTGCAAAAGAAAGCCTCCCATGAAAAAGGGATTCCCTCAAGCTCGAGGAAAGGAGAGAAATTTTTAGAAATACCTAAGGAAAAACATGCAAAAGTCGAAGAGGAGAAACAAGACTCAGAGGAATCAGAGGAGGAAGGAGAAATAGGGGAGTCTCAAATTTCGGCTAAAATATCAACAAGAGGCTGAAAGTCTGCCTGTGACAAGAGAGAACATGAAACCTACAAAGATAAGCTCCAGGGCAGTCAACCAACCCTTGAGAAACTCTTAGCTAAAACTCCGAATATGACAAGAAACCAGACATAGGGCTCCAAGGGAGCTCATCACTCCCAAAAAAGTAAGTGATGAAGGTCGTCTCCTGGAATTGCAGAGGTATGGGGAGAAAAGTGAAAGAAGAAGCCATAAAAAGTCTTAAAACAATATAATCCCCAGAAATTCTACTAATTCAAGAGACTAAAATGGAGGACAAAGGCTTCCTCCAAATAAGCAAGAAAATTTAAAATAAAGGTAGTGGACAGGATTTCTCTGCTCGAGGAGCATCGGGTGGTTTGGGCTCTCTCTGGAATAGGACCAAGTTCTCGTTGGTCACTGAGATCCTAAATAATCACTGGCTGTTCCTGAAACTCTAGCATCTTGACACTAAGGAGGTCCTCTTTCTCTTCAATGTGTATGTCCCAGTAAACGCAGGGGAGAAGAAGGCCTACTGGGACTCTATCAGAAATCTTGCAAAAACAGAGAATTTGGAAAACACCATCATTGTTGGCGATCTAAACCTCACCTTGCTTTTGTCAGAAAAGCGAGGAGGCAACATCATAAGGGATCCGGAAAGGGAGTGGGTGGAAGACGTCATGCGGGATTGGGATTTTCTCGACATCAAACCCTCTTCTGGTAAGTTTACTTGGTCAAATAAAAGAGTCGGTCTTGGTCATATTGCTGCAAGGCTAGATAGATTTCTGGTTCAAAGTTCCTTTCTTCTCTTAGGACTAGAGGCAATAATGCATATTCTCCCTTGTAGTGTTTCAGACCATAAACCTATCAAGCTTGAGCTGCTGTCCCAAAAAGACCTAGGCCCTATCCCTTTTAGATTTAGCCCTCTATGGATCAAGGATCATGACTTCATGAACAAGGTCAAGGAATGTTGGAGGATGCCTGCCAAGGGCTCTCCCTTCTTCTTTTGGGAGGAAAAACTCAGAAGAGTCAAAGCTGTTCTAAAAATTTGGGCCAAATCCCTCCCTAATCTGGCCTACGAGAGAAAACAAGCCCAAGACAATCTAGAGCTCCATCTCTTGCAAACAGAAGAAGTTGACATTACATAAGAAGTCCTAGATAGGGAGGCAGAATTACAACACAAGTTTCATAAGGCATGCTTGTCGGAGGAAGAATATTGGAGACAAAAATCTCACAGTCTTTGGCTTAAAGCAGGAGATAAAAATTCCTCCTTCTTCCACAAACAAGCCCAAGTGAGAAGAAGCTTCAACTCCATATCAAAAATCAAGGAAGAGGCCACAATTCACAAGGATTTCATGAGCATCAAAAGGAAATCGTTTACTCATTTTAAAAACCTTTTCAGTGAAGATGGGGTGATGGACCATAACTCTAAATTTCTAGATGTGGTTCCTCCAAATATCACCACCAGGATGAACCAGTATCTTGAAGCTAAGGTCACCAAACACGAAATAAAGGTGGCTTTCTTTTCCATGGAGCTTGACTAAACCCCCGTACCAGATGGTTTTACTGCTAGATTTCTCCAATCCTATTGGAAAATAGTGGAAAAGGACTTGCACAAAATGATCTTGAAATCCCAAGCCTGCCAGAAAATTGGGGGCAGCACCAATTCTGCCTTTCTTTCCCTCATCCCTAAGGAAAAGGGCACCAATGTTTTCAAAAGATTTCGCCCCATTTCTCTTTGTAACATATGCCCCATCAAAGTTTTACTCCGCCATCCCCAAACATATGTGCGCTCTCCCCAAACGCCAGAATTTGAAACCTAGTTAATAAAATATACCCCGATAAATTTCATCTCTCCCCCAAACGCTATTTGGAACCTATTTAATAAAATATACCCCAATAAAATTATTTGTTTCAAAACCTAGTTTATTTATTATTTTTTTGGAACCTAGTTAATAAAATATACCCCAATAATATTATTTGTTTGGAACCTAGTTAATAAAATAAAGGAACCTAGTTAATACTTATATTATTGGCAACCTAGTTAATACTATTATTTGGAGCCTAGTTAATACTTATATTATTGGGAACCTAGTTAATTCTTATATGTCATAAAATTTCATATCTACCCAAATGTATATCTTCCCAAACGTCGAAATTCTGACAGTTTATATCTCCCTAAACGTCAGAATTACGACGGTTTATATCTCCCCATACGTCAGAATTCTGACGGTTTGTTTCATCTCTTTGATGGGGTCGGGGTCTCTCCGCAAACCGTCGTAATAACGACGGTTTTCGCCAATAACGTTGCACTACCGACATGTTTCTCTACACGTCGCAATAGCGACGCTTGTCTCCAAATGTCGCAATACCGACTCTTGTCTTCGAAACTTCACAGTTCCGACGTTGTGTCCTGAAATGTCGGTATGTCGATGATGTTCCTAAATGTCACAATACCGATGATGTCCCTACACGTCACTATACGAAACGTGTTGGCGGGATTTACAAAATTGAGAAAAAATGGGGAAATTTCTGACAATACGTCAAAAGTGTCAGAACTGAAGTGTCTAAATTTTGACCAAATGTACTAGTGGTAGGTTGATTCTGAGCCCCTGTCCCCATTGGTAGATTGGTCATTCCCAGGGGTCGTTGCCAGTTTTGAGACCAATTTGTATTCTGTGAAGTGGAGGCAAGCCACTGGGACTAATATGGATTGTTTTTCCAGTAAGGGGGAGAACAAGGGAAACTTGACCAATTATTACTTGAAGAGGGTTGTGTTGGCCAAGGAGGCATGGAAAATGATTGGGATGGCCAGGCAGAAAAAGGTGATTGGTTCTACCATGCTATTGTAGGGTTTTGTTGGTTAAATTGTGGAGAAGAAAATAATAGAGGCAGGTCTTGTGGCATACCTGGTCGTGCTTTCCACTGTCGACATTGATTCAATAGATAGACTGGTTCTATCTCTTATTTTGCCTCTTTGAAAACCGCTTTCAACCCCAGAAGTGAAGGGCAATGGTAAGTGGCATGGTCCTTGGTAAAAATAGCACATGTCTAGACCATGTCTAATGGACATTCCCGTTGGCTGTGCTTCTTCTAACAGCGTGGACAAAAAACAACCAAGTTTTGTTCTGCTATTGCTTGCTTCTGCTTAGATTGTAGGACATCTAGCTACGTTGTCAGGGTGCCCAATATATTTGTTTTAAAATATTATAAAATATTATCAAATTTTTCTTTGGTCACGTTGCCACCAGACTGTTTATAATTCCTTGTAGCTAAGTCTCACCCGGGTTGCCTACTTCGCGTACTACCTTGAGAACACCTGATGCACAATGCAATAATGTCATCATATTATTCTTGATAGATGTCCCCTTTTCCCATTATATTAAGTGTTTCAACCCATTCTTCTTTCATTCCCTTAATTATTGTTGCTTTTAGGATACCTTTAGAAAATGTAGTATATGGAGATCTTTGCAAGTTATATTGAAATATTTCAACATATTCTTCTAATGTCTCATTATCTCTTGCAGACATATTGAAGATTTCGTCTTTTAGTTCTTGAGTCCGACAGTAGTATTGATATTTTTTAAGAAAATATTTTTTCATCTGATCCCAACTATTAATGGTTCCTCCACCGAGCCCCATAAACCAACATAATGTTGTCCCCTTCAAAGTAGAGGGAAATAATTTCAGTTTTTTAGGGTCAGTGGTGTACTCATATCCCCTACATAAGACAAAATATTCAAATAAGAACACATTTGGATCTTCCAAAGTCAGCCCATGGAAGGTGGGGATGTTTTGTAATGGAATGGCTTTCATAGGGGCATTTGCAGCCGGATCAACAATGGGATACTCCAATGTTGATGTATGCCTCTGATTTTGGTTGTTTTCCATTTGATCAAAGATATGCCAGTAATCTTCAGGGATTTTCTGTTCTGGGGGAATAATCTGAGTGGAACTAGGGAGTGGATGTGGAGGAAGCCTTACAGTAATTCCCCGGTCTGGGATACTGGGTGTCTCTGTCTCAACCACTCTATGAGGGGATCCAAGCTCTGGAGTTTTTACTTGTACTACACTGCTAGTTTCTCCCTCTCCTTCTTGTAAATTGCAAGAATTTTCCTCTCTCGAAGGGCCAGGACTTACGTGTTGAGCAATCTAAAGCCTTTGTTCAGACCCTCCTGTTTCACTATGAATCTCGATGTGGGTTGCAAATGGTGAGTTTTTTTCTTGAGGGAGTGTAGTAGGACTCTGAGTAGGAATGGTTCTGGGTCCTAGAGATGCCTGGGAATCAGCCTTCTTAATGATTTCGTCTATATAAGTTGTTTTGCCAAGGACCACCGATCCTTTGGGTTTTGTGGATTTAAGTGGGGGTTTTTTTAATCTAATTCTATCTTTTTCTTCCTAGTCATAAAACAAGCACACCTATCGTACTAACCTATGCACAATTGCTGAGAATCAGGCTGGAGAGCAAGCGTTTTTCTTGTTGGTACACAGGTTCTTACCTCTCATTTTCAATACCCAATTCTTTCATAGAAAAAGGAAAAATAAATAAAGGACATCACTCTTAAACACTCTCCCTGACAACGGCACCAAAATTTTGGGTCATAAAGGTGACTGTTTAAAGGTAAAATTAATGCTTTCATTATCAACCTAGGGCAAGTCTAGTTATTTCAAAAGTGTAAAGTATATAAAAGTGACATCAGAGGTTAACTACTCGAAATTGTTATAAGGGAGATTTTCTAATTCCCGAAATTCAATCAAAGCAACCTGGAGGTGAATTATGAAATGTTCGAACTATTCGAAGGAGCTAACTCTGTCTAAGCTGATGCAGACATAACTATCCAAGACTGAAAATAATAAATTGCAATTGAACAGCACACTTTGAGGAATTGAACAACTACCTTAATGAATTGAACAACAATTCTATTAAATTGAACAACAATCAATTATTCTAGATTTTGCAATGGAATTCTCTTTTAATCAACTAAGAGCATCCTTCTAAATTAAACATCAACTAAACGCTCATAATTGTGGTGAAA
This sequence comes from Pinus albicaulis, assembly GCA_034641835.2. Lineage (NCBI taxonomy): Eukaryota > Viridiplantae > Streptophyta > Pinopsida > Pinales > Pinaceae > Pinus > Pinus albicaulis. The sequence goes on from CM076572.1 coordinate 557,648,966, forward strand.
ATATCCAAACATTAACCATATGCAGAATTGAACAACAACCGTGTTGAAACTAGTCTAATAATTGTAAAAGCATTCATTCTAGATAAGAGGACATGAATGGTAAACTAGTCTAGTGAAGAGGCAGCTATAACATCTCACGCTCATAATTAACAAGTTAAACGATATATTATGAAACATAATGGATAAATGGAAACACAATTCTGTAAATAAACGTATAGCACAAAAGTAGCAGAAGAACCCCCAGGGCTGGGCCCAAAGCCACTAGAAGTCTACTGCTAAGGAATACTAAAAGATTTTTTATTCCAAAAACACCAAATTCTTCATTAATCCACCGAGAAATACATTAGTACAAAACTTGACGATTCTGTCAGAATACGTTTATTACAGGAAGATTATATTGCAGTAGTTGTCTTTCATCTTGTTCATCTTCGGCCTTTTATAGCTTAAAGGCGAATTCAAAAGTAGTAACAGATCCTTCTCATTATGATATCCTATTGCTTCATGGCTATCGACTGAGCACTCCAAGAGTGGGCATGCCTCTACATCTTCTGCTGATTCATAAGAGCCGATATGATTCCATTCACCTTCCTTTTCTGCTACCTTTTGGTCGTCCAGTCAACAGTTTGGATGTTTTGCTATCCTATTAATAAAGAAAGTGAAAAATTATTTTTTACATTATTAACCACTCATTTTTTCATTAGTCCACTTTGCCTTGATTTCACAATATATTCCTTTAATTTATTGCTAAGATGAAGGGGAAATATATAAAATTACATGAAAAATCGTGGTAAAGATGGGGGCGAAACGTACCTTCTTCTTGGCCCAACATACACCACCAAGTGGGTGCGTCCAAGAATAGCGAGGATTCCCCCTTGTATGTTTTCTCACAGTAGGTTTCCCACCAGTCCTTGACATGGGGGGCAGCTTTGAGGAGTGAAAAAGTATTATTTTCCCAATTGGAAAAGTCATGAACCGAAAAATATCCTCTAATAGATTCAACCATCTATATACGACATCTGAATCTATTTGGCCCTCAAATATGGCAATGTCAAAGTTAAGTTGTACCTTAAAAGGAGTGGTGCCTCCAGAGTGGCTATCAGATGAATATGCGTCGTCAGTGGGTAGCCGTTGAAGGATCTAGGAAAAGTTATCCATTATCATGTTCCTTTTTTTTTTCCAGGGCCTCCTCGAGCAACATTTTGATAGGATCTCCTACTCCCTCTTCTTTATTTTCCTCCACCATAGGAGGTCGTCAGGGTTTGCGAGGCTAATCTTGCAAAGGTTCAATCAGATCAAAACCTAGAATGTAAAGAAAGATCAAGAAAGAGCAGACCACTCTGATACCACTGATACAGATTTATGAAGGAATGTAATATAATACAAAAATAAACATAAACACATATATGCAAAAGGATATATACTTCATTTCATTAATATCAAATAACCGAAATAAGCTTACAAACATAATGGAAATAAACTAGCTTGGGTGATGGTAGCTTATCTATGAGAATAGATGTGGCAACTACATGCTTATGAACTGTGTTACAATGAGGCTTAAGGGCCTTTTTACTATTGAAAAACATAGGAAAACCCTAAAAAACCAAAACCCTAACCCCAGGAGATGGAATGAGAAACGTTTGTGGGCCTCGTTGGGGTTAGTTGGGCAACCAACTTCCCATGGTCGTAACTTGGTCATATTATCTCAGTTTGGCGCATACGATGTATCATCAGAAATATCTCTCTGAGTTCTACAGGATTTGTTGCAGACCCTTGCCTATGCTTATGAGCCTGCTGCAGACCTCAAAAAAACATCATTTAGGGGGTCAAAACTGCTCCGAAAGTTTAGGACCTGAAAAAAATGCTAAAAATAGTAAACACTGATATAAAAAGGGAAAATAATGAAATTGAATGGAGGTAAAGGCGAAATAGGTGGGTGGCCACCAATATCCACCTAGATCAAGTAAATAGCTACATTCTTGGGAAGAAAACCTACATGCAAACAAGGAGGGCACACGTTCAAAGCATGAAGGAGGCTCAAGGATCATTCAGGGCTTTGTAGTGCGCTCATGCACTCAAGAAAGAGATAGAACACCATCAAGGGTGAAAAGGCACACTCCAAAGGGATGAAGGAGTGAGTTTTCAGGCCTTCAGGCCTTCATAGTGTGCTTAAAGAGACAAAGAGGGAACGCTAGCTCACTCCGACAAGATGAAGGGACAAATATTCGGGCCTTCAGGGTGCACTCTTGTGCTCAAGGGTAAGGAGGGCGCACTAGTGCTTTCTAAAGGGACAAAGGGAAAACATTCAAGCCTTCGGGGTGTGCTCATGCACTTAGGGAGGGTGCATTTCTTCGTGATGAAGGAATGAAAAGAGGCAAACTTGTCTTTTCTGGGTGCACTTTTTAGAATTGATTGAGCTTCAGGTTCCAAAAGTTTAATTTTCCAAAGGAAAGCTCAAGGAAAATTCTAACATCAAGATTACATAATGGAAATGAGAACAATAAATATCTACAAGATTTTATGGATGTTGACACAATCATGGTTATAATGTCAAGGGTCAAGGTACATGTAGAGTTTCAGCCCACGACAACAGATTAACACTTTTAGAAACAAGATTGAACATAAATTCCAGTAAAAAAAATGAAAAAATAAAAAACTAAAACTAAAAATATATAAATAAATAAATAAAATTTCCAATAAGGAAAGCAAGAACAATAGTGAAATCATGAAAGGAAATCAACAGATTCAACATGAAAAGCTTACTTGTAACACAGATTGATGAAGAGTTTCTTGATCCACATATGTGCACTGAACCCAGATGAGAATAATTATGAAAATGACTGATTAGATGGGTTAATTTAAAATATATTACATGCAAAAATATTTCATACATGCTCGCCACTTTTCGACAAGTGAATGCATTAGTTTAAGGAAGTTAAGTGGGATCCTATTTTTTTAGGAGTGTACCCACATGCAATAGAAAAACTTATGCATGCATTCAAGAAGGGTGCACGTCTTCAACACGAAGGAATGTGCTCAAGGAGGGCGCACTTGTTAAGCATGGAGGAGTGCACTCAAGGAGGGCGCACTTCTTCAACCTGAAGGAGTGCGCTCAACACAAGATATGTCTTCGTCAACTAGAAGTGTGATTTTTCCTTTAAGGGCACTTTTCTTTCTTTTGTTTTTTTTGTGTGCTTTTGAGTGATTTTTGAGCGTGTGCATTGTGAAAAGGCTAGTTTCTAAGTCAAGAAAAGTCATAATTCCACCTAACCATGGGTTAGATAACACAAGCGCTTATAAGGATTAGGTGATGAAACTTAGGAAAATTTGAATTAGGAGGATGCAACACTAGGATAAAAAATACAAATAACAAATCAAACAACACGATGACATTAAGGGGCATGAAACGACAGTTCATGTAGGCTCCAAAATTGACTTTGGCTAAAATTTTGGAGGGTCATTGTCACAACGACAAAATAAACCATAACAATGACTGAAAATAAAGATCATAAACATTGATGGAATCAGACCACAACAAGATATTTGGAAATTATCATTCATTCCACATTCAAACAAAGAACTTATTTGTTACAAAAAATATTTATCTTCCACCCTATGGCTCACATCTCCTCCTCTGTTCAAAATGAGGAGTTTAGATATAAAAATTCTGGTAGCAGTCATATCCTCTAGAACTAATACTGTATCATTAAAAAATAATTGAATTTTGTTTTTTGTTTATGTTTTGGCCTGATGGCCAATAAAAAAGAAACAAGTAACGAGAGACAATCACTGGCAAGAGAACTGTTGGTAGAAGGTTCCAATTTCAGGAAAATGCATCCCATGAGCATAGCAATAATATATATTATCAAAAAATTCACCTGTGATAAATATAAAAAGGAGTTAAGAAAACAATATAAGACGAGATAAGGACGTTACATAATTTAGAATTTTGTAACATTTTGTAGCGAGGTAACCAATATGTAAGAATATATTTATGTGTACAATGTGTAATTATGTGTAAGTAAGTAATTTCTTTTATTGATAAATCTGAATGGTGATATAATGGCTTTCGTGACTGTTTCTTATAAAAGCATTGACTGGTCATGAAGGAATTGGGTCATGTCTTTTGACCCTAAATACTTTTATAAATATTAATGATTAAATTAACTAAATAAAGAAATAATGATGTATTTATGTATTTATTATTATATATACTATTTATATTATTAATTATTTGATTATTTTTTTATGAATTAATTATTCATAATATTTCGACCACCTTTAAAGATGCTTTGTCCTTGAAGCATAATAAAAATGGTTTCCTGTAATTGAACATGCTTCTATGGAATGACATCTATTTTCTTTGACTTGTTTTTTCTTTTTGATTTTGTGACATTCTCATATGAATCTGCAACTTCCTTGAAGTTGGATGCATTAACATCATGTAATTTATAGTGTCATTCTTGGAAAATAAACTCCATGAACTATTCTTCAAGGTATATATTATATATTCCTAATTGCATTAATCATTCTGCACCTAGCACTATATCCATTTCCTTGAGTGGCAGGGCATATAAATTTGTTTGTAGCTCTAGTTCTTGTATCTAAATTGAAACCTTAAGACATTCTCTTATCTCTTCAAACTTTTTCAGTGTAGCGATAGTCATGCTTAGGTACTCGATTGAGAATATACAAAGATCAAGTTGTTTAGCGAGATCAATGTTTATACAATTGTGAGTACTGCTAGAATTTACAGGTATATTTACCGTTTTATACCTCTTATTAGCCCCTTAAGCTTCATGGTTTTAGGTCGTAACCTTCTTATCATGTTTTTTGGTAGAGAAGTAGGCTCAATGTGCTTTATTCATGGAGACTGGATTCTCTACTTCCGAAGGTGTGGTGGAACATATTTTGTAGTGACTTGTTATTTTTAACCCATTGAAGATATATTTCTTCATCCTGGACACGTGGGATTGCAGATAATGACGGTTCCTCATAATCTGAATCCTCACTGTGTGTGATAACGATTTCTTCATCACTTTCTTCAACTTCAACTTGCTTCCCATATACTATTTTATAGTAGCATAAGGATGTGAATTCACATTTATGTCATAGAACCCAATTTTATCCACACTTGCAAAAATTATTTTTCTTTTTTATCCTATTCTCTGACTCATTACTTGAAGTGTCTGATTCCTTTTCAACTTCATAAGTATACAATTTCTTGTTAATGTATTTGTGTGCTGGTGTCCATTTGTCTCCACAATACCTACATTTTTTTTATTCCTTTTTACCTTCGTATTGTTGTTGGTCTTCGTCTTCCTTGAATGATGACATTTTGTACTTATGCTTTTGTTCAATATTTTTTGCTGCATGTCTGGCTTGTTTAATAGTTTTGGGTTTTTACAACTTCAGTTCTACACGGATATACTCCTTAAGTCCACAATTTTACATTGTAAGTAGTTGTTCATTAGTAAATCCTCTTTGTCTTATAGCTAATACTTCCCATTCGTGGGTGTATTCGCTTACAAACCCTTTTTGTTTGAGATGAACAAATTTTTCGTTGACATATTCTTCAACATAAAACCTTTTCAAAAAAGCATCCACAAAGTTTTTCTAGAGAAATGAACAAGCTTCACATTTACCGAACCACCATAGGAACCAATCATATGCCTCAACTTCCAAATTGTTTATTGTGGCCGTGATTTTATCTCGTTCTCCTATTGGTGGGTTTGATTCAAAAATGGATTCAATTTTATTAACCCACACAATAACACCTGCATGGTATTTTACATCGTATTATAGGAGCTCCTTAATTCGACGATAGTATTTTTCTAGGAAGTTTGTATGGTACTGACTACCTAAGAAGTGTATTGTGGCATTTGTTGAATTTCATGAGGCGTTTGCAGAATTTCTTGATTTGGGAAATATTCTCTTTCTGGAGTCTTGGGAATTTTTGTTAGTTCTTGATAAATTAAAGCACTAAAAAATGAATTAACCATTCTGATTAACTGGTTCTAGATTCCTCGAAACATTCTCTCAATATTATCTATGTTTTTTTATATCACTTGCTAATTTCTCTTGAGTTACAATTATCCTCTTTTTACCTTCTCCTAACTCTACCTACTTCTTTTCAACATTGTCGAGGCGACAACATGATTTATCAAGTTATTCTTGATATTTTTGGTGTCATCATTATTATTCCCCATTTTCACTAAGTTTTTCTTCTTTGCGGAACCAAATTTTTTTAATTAATTAATTATATGATTAGATATATATATATATATATATATATATATATATATATATATATATGTAATTGAGTTCAATATATAAATTATATTTGTATAACTATGTTAATAGTTATAAATCCAACACTTCCAAAAATGGAGGAATCAATTTTTCGAAGGGCGTGACGGTTTGTGGAGCAGAACCAAAAACAACGTGGCGGCTTGACCCAAGAAATGGTGGGGAACAGAAAATTGAGCCAAAATGATGGAAATGAATTGTTAACTAGTTGTGATTGGATGATATAGATAGTGAGCATGTGTGGACAGGGGAACACATAGCGATAGAGGAGGGGTGAACCAACGTCAGGGCAGCGGCAGATTCACGTGGGGGACAAGGGTTAGACAAAACAAAACAATGTTGAGGCTCTGATGTAATGGTGTATGGCGATGAGAATAGGATCTCGCGACTAGTGAGTACCACGTATAACCAGACATGTATGACGTCGTGGGAACAGGTGAGCAGCAATTATAAAATTGGAATACTTTGACCGTTGATGCAGCAGAACAGGAAAAAGGTTGTCCCCCCTTAGGGTAAACCACGATAGATAGGTAGATATTCAAACAATGATGAACACAGGTGGAAATGAGAAACCGAAAAACAAGTTGAACAATGATGGTTGGATGAAAAAAAAATTGGACGTAGAAGTGCAGAGAAGATGACAATGAACAACAACGAAACAACAGGGAGTGCAGTGATCAACAACGAACAACAGTGGATGTGGATGATGTAGAATGTGGCTTTGATAAAAATGTAATGAACAAGGTTTGTATACTAAGAGCAATCATTTTTTACGTAAGAATGTATTTGTGTGTACATCATTTAATTATGTGTAAGTAAGTAATTATTTTTATTGATAAATATGAATGTTGATACAATGGCCTTCATGACGATTACTTATAAAATAATTGACTAGTCACGAAGGAGTTGGGTCATCTATTTTGACCATAAACCCTTTCATAAATATTAATGATTAAATTAACTAATTAATTAATTATTATATATATACTATTTTCTTATGAATTAATTATTCTAACACATCTCTTTTTATTTTATTTTAAAAAAAAGGCATACATTATGAACAGTTTGCAAGAAATAACAAACTAAGACTTTATTTAGTACACTTTGACTCCAGAGAAATTACATACTTTACTCTTGAAAATTTCACTGTGAGTTCTGTATATCTCCCTTGTGAAATTTCAGCATATGTGGCTAATTATTGCTACCACAAATTTTCATGACGGTTGCATGCAATTCTAAGTTGTTGACTTTCCCTAGTCAAATACTCAATTAGATGAGTTAGTTGTGGAACAATTACAAGGTGTTGTTGGTGCCAATACAGGTCCAATATAGCTTCAGAGGCAACTTTGTATTTCTTACTATTCAATTCAAGTGAAACATTGACATCACATGGAGTGTCATGCTTGTCGGTAGACTCAATTTTTACTCTCCCAAGTAGGGATTCCTGGAGATCAATAATATTTTTATTGGAAGAGAGTGTTTTCTTACTATGCCACATTCAATAAATTATTCTATTCAATAATTGATCCTTTCTATGTTTGTTACTATCCTGCCCTGGATGATTAACTGTGTACTCATTTGTAGGTTCCAAATTAAAATAGTCTAACTTGGGTTTGTCCCTCACAGTCTGAGGCTTGTCCTGCTAGGTAGATTTCCTTCGAACCTCGTTATGCTCTACAACAATTTTTCTGCTTTTGCGATGGCATGATTCAGTGTTTTCTTGTTCTAAAGTCTCATTCCTATTTTTAAGTAAAAATGATTGTTTTTAGACTCGTCTTAGGGCCATTAGAGTGTAAATTATCGCCTGAAAGCTCAAATAGAGTGTTATTGGGCATGGAACTAGGGTTTGAAGAGACCTGATATTGAATTCCCTTTATGGGAGGGTTTACATGAAAACCACTTCTTAGTAGAAATGCTTCCCAGTCTAACCCCAATTTACTGAGCTGGTATTTAACTAAAACAATAATAATACCATGAAGGAATAAAGAGCGTTAAGCCGCAAAGTGATATTTCTGATACGTTGAGGATATTTTAACCTAAGACATATAAATAAAATGAGGCAAATTTAATGGATACCCAAAAAATACCATCAATAACCTGATATGGTAAAGGAAAACGAGGCTAAAATGACCTTCACAGGTGATATTTGTTTGTAAAAACAACATCATATTTATCCAATGGGGTTTCAAGAAAGAAACAGGCATACCTTTAATATTGTAGGCATATCCCTTTTTCGCCAATAGTTTCTTCCATGGAATATCATTTATCCTCCAAGTTTTTGACCAAATTTCACCTTACAATGGTAGGCCGGTAACCTATGCAATAAACTCAACATCGATTGTAAACTCAAGGTATCCTATTTTAACCTTATGGCCATTAAATTAATTTGCAAATGCCTTGATGACTGTGTTGGAAAAAATACTGAGAGGGGGGGGGGGGGTGAATCAGTATTTACAGCATATTCAAACATTTTACTTTTTTCACTCTCTAAAACCCATACGCTACTTTGCTGAAGCCAACTAGCATATACACGCGGATATACTTCATAAAACTCGCGTATACCCAGAGATCTAATCATGCCATTAGTTCTTCACTTATATCATTCCATCATTCATTTATTAGATGTTCTATAAACAGTAAACATGTGCAGTAAGAACAGAATAAACCATCACACAAAGCATCACACATGAACACGAGGATTTTTAGGTGGAAACCCAAGTCGGGAGAAAACCACCGCTGCAGTTGCTCAGCCTTCAATATTTTATTATAGAGAAAACATCTTACAACATATGTGCTGGCGCAGACTTGACCAGCACGCAGGCACCCACCTGCGCTCGTTTACCAGCCTCTCCGGGAAGGGAGCTCCAACCCCCTGACTCGTTTACCAGCCTCTCCTGGAAGGGAGCTACGACCCCCTGATCTCGTTTACCAGCCTCACCTGGAAGGGAGCTACAACCCCCTGACTGAAGGCTACAACCCTCAGCACCTCTATGGACTACGTTTCATCATATCTTTAGACTGACCCTTCATACTTTTAAGCCTAAACATACATCACCAACCGTATACTTATCAATCTCGTACAACACAAGACCGGGAGAAGCGTTATCATCCTCGCATAGATCGTAAATCTTCATAAATTTCGCATCAAATAAACCCTACTTGCATACGCACTTTCCATTCATCGATGTCGCGTATATACGCGCTTCCTTCCACACAAACCAGCGTATACCTCTGTATGTATTTCATTGCGCATACGCGCTTTCTCTTCAGCGAAGCCGCGTATATACGCGCTTCCTCCGTGGCGAAGTAGCGTATAGATCTTCAATCATTATAGAGCAGCATACTTCTACAGATCAGATATTCAGTTCAGATTTACCTTTTTACTTCAGACAGATGTTCGCCTAGATGTTCGCCTCATCACAAATCTAGTCATTCCATAAACAGATCTAGCAAATACAAGTATATTTCAGATCTAGATCCCCTTCTTCATCACTCCTTCATTGGTGCATCATACATTCAGATCCTTCATTCAATCGTAACCCTTTCCATTCAGATATACTCCAGAGAGAAGTATTCATTCAAGCTCAGACATCTTGCACCACACTCATGATTTGCACAATGAATTTCTTCTCCTTATATAGGTTTACCCTTTTTCAATACCATGAGCCAAAACCACATTACTTCCGATGGTATTCCCGGACGGGGTCATTTAGACGAATCATTACCCAATACAATGGGTCAATACCATGGTGGTTACCCCTGGTTTTGCACTTTATGAGCGCTTTTTCCCATACGCTACTTGGCACGTTGTTTCCCGCGTGCATACGCGACTTCTACTAGACAGATCCGCGTATGCCTTGAGACATACTCTTTTCACCATAGATTTAGCACATGTTGAATTCCTTTCTTCATTGCCTTCTATACTCACTGTAGATACATCAGATTTAGTTCATCAAACCATATCTTCAATCAAGCACAATCTCATCAAGTAAGTTGACATTATCTTCATCAAGTGTTGTCTTTCACAGAGACAACACTCGCATCATATTGTCAACAAACATCATATCACATCAGATTTACATCATTTACAAAGTCCATCAAGTCAAGAATAACTTCATCAGGTGGTTTGCCATCAAGGACAACACATGTCAACAGTCGCATGTCTTCATCTTTATTCAGTGGGTTGCCATCAAGGACAACACTCTGCATCATATTTCCAACAATCTCCCCCTTTGGACTTGATGGCAACCACGATGGTGTTTGGTTACCACAGCAGATAGGTACATTAAGAATACAAGGACACCATGTCACATTCCCCATTTTTGACACCATTCTTTCTCTTCATTCAAAAACACCATGTCATTCTCCCCCTTTGACATCAAGGGCAAAGGGCGGATCAAAACCAACATACTCTCCCCCCTTTCTCCGCATGTGGAAGAAGCGTTCTGCAGATCTGATATATACTGAAGTGACCAAGCTCCCCCTGAGTTCATGCTGAATCTTCAAACATATTTTTCAATAAAGAACATGACTCTATGAACTTCCTATCACCAAAGACTCATACTTACATCAATTATCCATCCAAGTGGATTTACATATGAGACTCAACTACCCAACCAAGTGGGTTTACAAATTTGACTCAGCTACCCAACCAAGTGGGTTTACACAATTTGACTCAGCTACCCAACCAAGTGGGTTTACAAAATTGACAAGTCCCTACATGACTGAATATTACAATTTTACATCATGGGTCTCAACAAGACCTTTTCATCAAATTACAAATATGACTTTAAGACCAACACCAGAAAATCCTCAAGAAAGAGAACATATTTTAGAACCATCATAATGCCAACAATGCATTATACTCAGCAACGCTAATGCTCCCCCTGAATCTGTGCATCCAAGCCTCCTTTTATATGACTAAGGCTCCCCCTTAGTTTGTGCATCCTGAACACTTTCACCAACAAATCATCAAGGCATCTTTATCAAAACATTAGAAATGGATTTATGAGAACTGGAACACCACTAGAGATACCAAACAGTATCAGAGATACCAAACAGCACTGCAGCTGTGCTGGAGAGAGCTGACTCCAACCAAAAAAATTTCAGCAATCATACATACGCGGTTTTCTGTGCAGGAACTCGCGTATATACGCGACTGTAATTCATGAAACCCGCGTATCCAAAGCCATCTTATAAATTTTAACCAGATCTGATCCTCTGTGAGAAAAAGACAGTGTTCAGCTTCTTTCTGAGATATTTGAATGCTTCCCTGGACTACAGATAGATAGAACATTGTAGTTGTGTCTTCAAGCGTCATCCAACGGTTGTAGCATAGGCACATTAGAAACCAGGCCTTCAGATTCTTTACAGCATCAATACACTCTTTCCAAGATAGATTATCATACCAGAACAACATCTTCACACAAGTGTCAAACAATCATTCATGTGGTCCACCACCATCCTACATCACCATGACCTTTAAGATTTAACATGAAGTAACATATGTAGGAAAATATCTCAGCCATAGTAATAAACTATGCATGAACTATTCTTATCTCTGAATCATAAGACTTCCAATTTATCCAACAGATAAACTTCAGCAAGAAGTAAACACAGCTCATTCAACGTCTCATCATCATAAACCATGTACCAAGCCATCATCATTTGAGCATGAGTATCACAAAAACCAAGAATAAGCAGTCATATTGCCAACAATGTAATCATTATTATTCAACCTGCTGCTCCCCCTAAACCAGTGCTATTGCTTAACTTGTGCAACCTGAATACCTTTATCAGCAAGTCATCAGCAGCCATCTCTGCATGATCTATCCTTATCTCTGAATACTAAGACTTTCATCTCAGCAACGAATACTCTTCATCAAAAAACAGAACTCATCCATAATCTTCAACATAAGACATCAAGTATCATATCATCATCATTTAGAACTGAGAAATTAAGCTGATATTGAGTCAACAATGCAGTTATTATCAGTCAGACTGATGCTCCCCCTGGACCTCTGCTTCAGCTATCAGATAAATTCTCTTATCATCAATGCATACGCGGCTGTGTCTACTGGAACTCGCGTGTATACGCGACTTTGTTTCATATAACCCGCGTATGGAAAGTGAAGCATAGAAAATTTTCACTTCCTTCATTTCCTCCTGAGCTTGTACCTCCTGTACCTGTCCTTTCCACATCAGATGCGCTGACAGAAGTAAACATAACCAAAATAATCAAATCAACCATGAGAGTCATCATGCATTGCTCCCCCTGTGACGATACATTACTAAATCTCATAATGTATCCCACATCATTCCTGCAGTCAATAAGAAAAGTCAGCTTCAGAAGCGGATGACTGCAGTAGGGTCAGAATTCCCTACGTTTATGATCGGTCCTCCATCTTTTTCCAGATTTGTTTGAACTTTCTATTTATGTGCTGGAATTTATCCAATTTCTCATGTCTGTTCAACCTGCATTCCTTTTCTACATGTCCATACTTGTTACAAGAATAACATCTCATGTGACCAGAGAAATAAGCATAAGAATCATAATGAGCATTTCTAATCTTCCTCCTTTTACAATCAGCTGCTTTATGTCCATACTTGTTACATGAAAAACAATATCCCTTGAAGTTACCAGAGTACCTTTCTATGTAGGAACTATTTGTTTGAGGCTGAAATGATCTGCTTCTGCAATATGCCCATAATTATGATATTTAAAACATTCAATGTTCTTGAATGAATTCCTTTGAGAATTCATGATTGTTGGTTGATCTTTTGTTTCTTTCAATACTTCAGGTTTTGCATTGACATCCTCTGAGTTTTTTGCACTTCCTTGTGAGCTAGATTCTCCTTTAACAGTTTCATGAAAACCAAGACCAAGTTTGATAGCAGGAGACCTTTGATTACTCAAAATATTGTCCAAAATATTAGTACTATCTTGAAACCTCAAAATTTTAACCTTTTCTTCTAATTTACCTTTGAGAATGTTTACCTCAACCTCCAAGGCTTGACATTGCTTTGTCATGCTTTCTTCTTTCCTTCTTCCATCTTCTACTTGATCCTTCAGATTTAGAATCTCTTCTTTCAACCAATTTTCGTTTTCTTCACAAGTTTGTTGCAGCTCTTCATTCTTCTTATTGGATTTTTCCAGATCTTCTTTGAGAGAGATGATTTCTGCTTCAAGGCCTTCCTTTTCAAATGGTTGTAGAGGTTCCTCATTCTTCTTACTTGATGCTTCAAGATCTGCTTGCAGAGAGATGATTGCGGCTTCAAGTCCTTCATTCTTCTTGCTTGATTTTTTGAGATCTTCATTTAGATTGTTGATTTCTGCTTCTAGTTCTTTAATTCGATCGGATGCATTAGTATGAAACCTTTGATACTTGTCCTCCTGTCCATTCAACATTTCTATTTTTTTTTCCATTTGAGATATCATCTCTTTGTTGATAGTTTCTTGCTTCTTAGATGAACTTTGTAGTTCTCCATCTTTAACCTGGAGAGCTTCTTCTATATCCACAACTTTACTTTCACTATCTTCACCAATCATTGTACCAATGAGACAATCAGGACCCCAATCACTATCTGATTCAATTTCTGCTAACCATGTTTTCTGAGAGATCTCCTTGTTTCGAGTAGACTTCTTCTTTTGCTTCTTTGCCATGAGCACTTTCAGATCATGGTCAAAATCTTCTTCATCTTCAATGGACACTTCATCATCATCTTCATTTGCATAGAAACTCTTCCTCTTTTCAAATTGTTTCCCTTTACCATGTTTTTCTCTATAAGGACATTTAGCAGCATAGTGACCAACTTTTCCACACTCAAAACATTTGAAGGGGAGCTTACCTTTGAATCTTCCAGTACCTAGTTGGAGTTTTCTCACAAAATTCGCTTCTTCTTCTTCGGATATATAGCTGGTTTCTTTGACAACTTCCTTTTCCTTTCCTTTTTCAGACACCTTAAAAGCAGCTTCTCTGATTTGAGAAGGACCTCCTTGTCTCATTTCAAAAGCAGTCAAAATACCATGTAATTGAACAATAGTAAGAGTTTGCAGATCTTGCCTTTCTTCAATAGCTGAAACTTTAGAGTCAAATCTTGGAGTCAAGGATCTTAAGACTTTTTCTACTAGAGTCGTATCAGTTATGGTTTCTCCCAAATTTCTCATCCGATTTACAATATCGTCTAGACGAAGAAAGAAACTGGCAACACTTTCATCACTATGCATCTTCAAAGTTTCATATTCAATTCTAAGAGTTTGAAGTTTTGCACTTTTTACCTTTGTATCTCCTTCATAGCTCAGAATGATTTTGTCCCATATTTCTTTTGCTGAATGTAGCTGCATCACTTTAGAAAATTCTGATTCAGACATGCTTCCTAACAAGACATTTACTGCTTTGGCATTGGTTTCATACTTCTTCCTTTCAGCTGTATCAGTAGGAATACTTGCCGGGTATTGATAGCCTTCTTCCACGATTGCCTATACATCTCATATCGCAAGACTTAAGTACATATGCTGTCGCACTGTATCATCGCATTGCTCTTATCAACAGAGGTGGCTTTATAGACATCACTCCTTCTTGAATTCCCATTGCGAAGGATCTCCTTCAAGCGATCAAGCTTTTGCAGAAGAACCTGCTCTGATACCAATTGTTGGGAAAAATACCGAGAGGGGGGGGGTGAACTGCAGACATCATATTCAAAACTTTTTACTTTTTCACTCTCTAAAACCTATACGCTACTTTGCTGAAGCCAACTAGCGTATACACGCGGATATCCTTCATAAAACTCGCGTATACACAGAGATCTAATTATGCCATTAGTTCTTCACTTATATCATTCCATCATTCATTCATTAGATGTTCTATAAACAGTAAACATGTGCAGTAAGAACAAAATAAACCATCACACAAAGCATCACACATGAACACCATGATTTTTAGGTGGAAACCCAAGTCGGGAGAAAACCACCGCTGCAGTTGCTCAGCCTTCAATATTTTATTATAGAGAAAACATCTTACAACATATGTGCCGGTGCAGACTCCTACCAGCACGCAGGCACCCACCTGCGCTCGTTTACCAGCCTCTCCTGGAAGGGAGCTCCAACCCCCTGACTCGTTTACCAGCCTCTCCTGGAAGGGAGCTACGACCCCCCGATCTCGTTTACCAGCCTCACCTGGAAGGGAGCTACAACCCCTTGACTGAAGGCTACAACCCTCAACACCTCTATGGACCACGTTTCATCATATTTTCAGACTGGACCCTTTCCATACTTTTAAGCTCAAACATACATCACCAACAGATACTTATCAATTCAGACAACACAGATTAGATAGCAGAAACATAGTAGAACAGATCAGACATTTCATACCCCTTGCATTAGAAAACCCTAGTTTGCATACGCGCTTTCCATTCACTGATGTCGCGTATATACGCGCTTCTGTTCACACAAACCAGCGTATACCTCTGTACATATTTCATTGCGCATACACGCTTTCTCTTCGGTGAAGACGCGTATATACGCGCTTCCTCTGCGACGAAGTAGCGTATAGATCTTCAATCATTATAGAGTAGCATACTTCTTCAGATCAGACATTCAGTTCAGATTCAACCCTTTACTTCAGACAGATGTTCGCCTAGATGTTCGCCTCATCACAGATCTAGTCATTCCATAAACAGATCTAGAAAATACAAGTATATTTCAGATCTAGATCCCCTTCTTCATCACTCCTTCATTGGTGCATCATACATTCAGATCCTTCATTCAATTGTAACCCTTTCCATTCAAATATACTCTAGAGAGAAGTATTCATTCAAGCTCAGACATCTTGCACCACACTCATGATTTGCACAATGAATTTCTTCTCCTTATATAGGTTTACCCTTTTTCAATACCATGAGCCAAAACCACATTACTTCCGATGGTATTCCTAGACGGGGTCAATTAGGCGAATCATTACCCAATACAATGGGTCAATACCATGGTGGTTACCCCTGGTTTTGCACTTTTTGAGTGCTTTTGCCCATACGCGACTTATCACGTTCTTTCCCGCGTGCATACGCGACTTCCCCTAGACAGATCCGCGTATGCCTAGAGACATACTCTTTTCATCATACTTTGAGCACATTCTGAATTCCTTTCTTCATTGCCTTCTGTACTCACTGTAGATACATCAGATTTAGTTCATCAAACCATATTCTATCAAGCACAACTTCATCAAGTAAGTTGTCATCATCTTCATCAAGTGGGTTGTCTTTCAAGGACAACACTCAGCATCATATTGTCAACAAACATCATATCATATCAGATTTACATCATTTACCAAGTCCATCAAGTCAAGAATAACTTCATCAGGTGGTTTTCCATCAAGGACAACACATGTCAACAGTCGCATGTCTTCATCTTCATTCAGTGGGTTGCCATCAAGGACAACACTCTGCATCATATTTCCAACAGACTGCCTAGTTATAACCAAAAAACTTAAGAAATTCAAACCATCTGACTGCCCGAAAAACATTGGAACAATCGTCATATTCTTCCAACAAATCAGTGCATGTTGTTTCAATCTGTTTAGCTCGATACATGAGCAGGTATGGCCTATAGTCAAACCAAGTTCAACATTGAACTGTAAAACCTTGAAAACCCTAACCCTTTGAAAAGCAACAAACCAGAAGAGAATGTCGAAGACCAAAGTGAAATAACCCCAGAAAATCCTTACTAATCATGCATTCAAGATGAGGTACAACTGTGACATGTTCAAACATTTTCATCCATCAGATAAATATAGGTGGCAAGGATCAAATGTTCAAGTGACAACATCGACTTTGATAACATAGCCATAATCATTTTTTTCCCTCGAGATGTGCATATCAAAAATTCGAGAGAGTTCAACCCACAAGCCTAAAGTCACACTATGTTTAATTACCATATTCATTTTTCCCATCGAAACAATTAAAAATATATATTGTTAGGAGTATATAATATGTTAGGTTATACAACCTATTAATAATTATATGCGACCAATAAAGGTTAGGCCTAAGTTTTGGTAACCCAATTATTATAAAATGAATAGGTTATCGAATAAGGTCTCCATCATATGTTAACATATATAATTTATATCTTTCAACAAATTATTATAGTTAGACCAAAAAGAATTTGAAAACCATTAAAAATAGATTATTACAAAATTTCTCAAATTTCGTAATGGTATTTATATTTTAATATGAATGTTCAAATACACATAAATTGATAACTTGTAGGATAATATCAAAAGTTCTAGCAATGAGGCTAATGCAAAAAAAGTGATCACCAAGAAATCAAGACATAAAATCTAACCGATATCCATGGGTAAAATGAAAATAATTCTTAGAATTAGAAGATATATACAAGTAATCTAAAATCCAAAAGAAAAAAAAAGAGTAGAGAGGGGCTCATATCTTCAAGAAGTGAATGAGAGGGGAGGGAGTTGAACTTCCAATATTAATATACATTAAAACTGTTAAAATTTACGAAGAATGTGATCACTCTCATCATTTAATATTTAAGAAATATTCGAATTCTAATAATAAAATATGGCTTGAAACTATTTTATTTATTTGCAAAGGAAAAAATATACATTGAAATGTAATAGCTATTTTTTTTATGGGCTTTTCTTTTAGCATTTCAATTATTAATGTAAAATTTCAATTGTAATTTAGTAGTCACATAAAAAATACACAATACAGTTTCTTACAATAAAATGGATAATTTTTTTACCAAATATAAATGTACACGATATTCATATGCTTACATTTTTTAAACAATTTAAATATCATCAATATATCCTTAATGCTTGCCACTTATTAACTTATTTTTGGAGTGTAGAACTTGATAAAAGGTTTACACCTCCAATGATTTGATCCCACTCCATTCATATTTAGATGGATGTGAGTGAATACATTCAACTATACATCCATATTAAAGTATGGATATAATCCAAGTTCCTCACCCCAATTCTTATCTATTTATTGATAGTTTATCCACTAATTTCCACTATATTGTCCCTCTCCCTTTACATCTGAGAGTTATAGAATTTACCTGTGAAAACCATTAAATTTATGGTAATTATCCCATATTGGAAATAAATGTAATGATTTATAGATAAATACAAAGTTCCTTCTTCATATGAAGCATCATCCAAGTATGTCCATCACATATCCTTGTTGACTATATATTATTTTCATCTTATCTATGTTTTTATATATATTAATTATAGATAAGCATTTAATATGTTTAGTGACTATAAAACATATTTAAAAGGTAGAGCCGCATTCTCTTCAAATATATATATAACATCAAGTTTGACAATTAAATTTTCTTTTGTTGTATCACCTCTCAAGTGATCAAGTCCATTTGTATTAATGAAACCATCACATATACTATAAGAGTTATAGAATGATTATACTCTCATATATAGGAAGATGCTAACTATCATTTATATTTATTAATCGAAATTTATATTTTTATTAAAAAATTAGAAATATAAATTAAAATATACAAAATAAGAAGGATAAGAATGATAAGAAAAATAGTCCAAATAATTATTAATAAAAATAACCATATAAACTTTTTTCATTTTCTTGTAAACATGTATAATGGTTTAGTTGTAGTACTTGCAGAAAAACATTCAGATGTCTCCCATGAATTTAGTCATTATCTCACTGAAAGATCCAATAGAGAAAATACATTGTATTGAATTCCTTTTGAATTTGTTGTGACAAGGTTCAAATTTATTAAAATCACTATTCTTTTGTATAAAAAAAACGTCAACAAACAAATATAGCTATATTGGAAAACCTGTATATCTAATATATATATATATATATATATATATATATATATATATATATATATATATATATATATCCCTGGATGCAGGTGAAAGCAAGAGTATGAATGATAATCATCTCTCCCATTCCCATGAGGATGAAGATTTGCAGCACAGGTCCTCACCCGATGTGGATTCTCAAACCGGTAACCATCCGCACGAGATGAATGAGAGAAGGAATGATGAAGATATGCTTAGACAATGTCATCCCCTCCAGGGTACCTCTCTTCAGCAATCATCCTAAATGATTACATGGATTGATATGTCGATTGGCCATAACTCTTCACTGGAGCCTGCTCTTGAAAATAGTTATGGCACGCAGCTGCTTGTGAGGCTCAATCATGACCTTCCCCCCCGCATGTGTCACAAACCTTTTAAAAGGAAGGCCCCTCAGCTCAAAGAGACACACTGTCAATTCCTTCAGTTTTTTTTTTTATTATGTTCTTGCCTTCCTGTGCCACTAGCCCACTGAGCATCCCTCTTCCTAGAGCTGCGCTGCGTAGAAATATTTGGGCTGCGATTTATCTAGCCTACGCTTATTATACCAGCTCCATCTATCCCACCAGTCTCAATAGTCCCTATGCACCCATTACCTTGCGTCCCCTGACGTGCTTTCCCACTCATCATTCCCCTGTCCACTTGCTTCTCCCATGCTTCGTTCCTCTCCCCCTATTGAGCATCCCTCCATCTTTGCCACTCCTCTGCTTCAGCAGGCCATGGCTCCTAGGTTGCGCAAAAGAGCCAGCCGTGGAGGGCAGAGAGGGGCGCTCCCCAGTCGTTACCACCATGGGATGGAAAACCAATTGGAGTCTATTGAAGGCTCCTCCTCAGGAAATTACGCTAGACAGAGCCCCGAACCAGATCAGGAGGAGGAGGTCCCCGTGCAATCTTCACGAAGAGGAAGATGTGGACCTCGAAAGTCTACCATTGCACATCAGGCGCACCTTCCACCTCACAAGACCGAACCTCTTCCCACTCATGAGGATGAGAGTGATGATACAAATGTATAGATTATGGATTCTGAAGGTACTTGGATGTGCGTCCTTGACGCAGAAAATCTGGTGGCTCCCATCCTATGCGCACTAGTACCCAAGCCTACGCATCCACCCACTGATATACACCTACCCCATAGTCGAGGAAGAGCTAGATAGTAATGATTAAGATCAAGACTAAGGATTTCGAAGCTGCTAAGTTCTTCCTTGTTTTTTTGTCATGCCTACTATTTCCACGAAATTCCAAGTTATACTTATGCTTCTGCATATTTTGTAATTTCTGGATACACTAGCGTTGTTGCACATTTTGTAATTTCTTACTTCAAGTATTTTCCGAGGTGGTTTCCTCCATGGAGGCAGCCCCGAAACCGCACAACTAAGGTTGAGATTGGTTAAACGCAACTTACCAACCCAGCCTGTAGCATATGTACTATTTCTCTTTTCGAATTAATATAGATTAGCCTAATAATCTAATTTTAATCATTAAAAAGTAACTTAATAATATACTTAATTTAATTTCAATTTTTATTTTTTCAAACAAGATGTATTTTTATTTTTTATTGGTTTTACTTTTATGAAGTTATATACTTATATGATGATGATAATTAACGCCCACTAAGACCAATATGGTCTATTGGACCTTAAAAAAAAGTAAGAGATTAATTGAAATTCTTTAAAATTTTATTTCTGTGATAAAAACAAGGGAGAGAGGCATTCCTAGATCACCATTTTTGTGATTCTTTAAATTGCATTTTTATTGAATCACATGCTCATAAAGACTTGACAATTTAAACATTTTAAAATACCTTTTTACTATATCAATACTTATAAAGCATTATTACGCCTTAAGACATTCTTATTTGAAAACAACTCCCCTAGCTACCAATGTGTCCATGTTTGAGCCATTGGATCAAATGTTAGATGATTGAAATTTTTTAGGCCATTAGATCCACACGTAAATAGTTTTATATATGTTTTTTATACTTGTATATTATAGTTTTAATAAATTGACATTGTGATTAACAATAAGTTACAAACATAAGTAATAAGAGGAATGTACACGAGGGCCATGGTAATTAATGTTATTCTTTGTACTATTTTTATTTAGAATAATTTTATTTAAAATAGTAATTTGTATTTGTATTGTTCTAAATGAATATTGTTGAATGTTTAATTGAGTAAAATGTATTAAATTGATATTCTAATTTTTAAGATATTTATTTCAAAAAATTCAAAGTATGGTGAGTTTTGTTTTATTAAGCTTTACTCTAGATGTGCAGAGAACGAATCTATCTCAAGTCCCAAACAAGATTATTCTTTATTTTCTTATTCTACCTTGCACCTTGACACTCCTCCTTTCCTCCTCCTTGCACAAATTTAAACTATGAGGCATAAAGTAGTTGTTGCATATAGGAACAGTTAGATATGATAAGAAAAATGTGATACTCTATTGTAATTTTCTCTACAAATGTGATGGCAAGTATGCCCTAAATGTTGACAATTTCATGGTTAATGTAGTATAAGATACATGAAAAGCTACATTATTTTATACAATATCACGAAATCTATGCCCAATATCCAACGCCATAGAGCAAGACGTGTTCACCAATTCAACAGTTGCTTCCAAATCTCTCTCAGTGCTAGAGTTGTTTTCTCAATAAAATTGTTTGCTCTTCTCTTGATGAAAGCCATCATTGTTGCATATAGGAGCATTTAGTTCTGATAAGAAAAGTGTGATAACGTGTTATAAACTAAAAAAATAGCCCATCGGTCAATGACCCATGGTATTCATGGGGAATGTAGTTTATTTAAAGGGGGAAAATAAGATGGCCTAGATCAATCTCAAGAGCCAAGAGAGATCAAATGTCTTGATATGAAATGCTCTTTTTGAGTGAAAAGAGAATTGATCCATCTCATAAATAGTATAGATCTAAACTAATTATTTAATAAAATTATTTTTAAATGTTTAAAACCATTATTCTTTATATCCAAGGTTGCAATGAATCACATACATAGTGATGGACCTCATGGGAATTTTAGTGCACATAAAACACCACCCTAAAAATTCTATACTCTTGATCAATTTAGAATAACCTAAAATTCTAGATTGGATGTTGAGGTGGGTGGTATAGTAATTGAGGATGCTTCTTAAAGGGTAAGGGAATTTAGATACTTTATCCTTCCACAAAAGCTATAAAAAGTGAGACTTGTAGATTATAGTTTTAATAAATTGACACTATGTGATTAAGAATAAGTTACAAACATAAGTAACAAGAGGAATGTACAAGAGGGCCATGGTAATTAATGTCATTCTTTGTACTATTTTTATTTAGAATAGTTTTATTTAAAATAGTAATTTGTATTTCTATTTTTTTAAATGAATATTGTTAAATGTGTAATTGAGTAAAATGTATTAAATTGATATTCTAATTTTTAAGATATTTATTTCAAAAACTCAAAGTATGGTGAGTTTTGTTTTATTAAGCTTTACTCTAGATGTGCAGAGAATGAATCTATCTCGAGTCCCAAACATGATTCTTCTTTATCTTCTTATTCTATCTTGCACCTTGGCACTCCTCCTCTCCTCCTCCTTGCACAAATTTAAACTATGAGGCACAAGGTATTTGTTGCATATAGGAACAGTTAGATATGATAAGAAAAATGTGATACTCTATTGTAATTTTCTCTACAAATGTGATGGAAAGTGTGCCCTAAATGTTGACAATTTCATGATTAATGTAGTATAAGCTACATGAAAATTTAAATTATTGTATACCATATCAAGAAATCTATGCCCAATATCCAACACCATAGAGAAAGACATGTTCACCAATTCAACAGTTCCTTCCAAATCTCTCTCAGTGCTAGAGTTGTTTTCTCAATAAAATTGTTTATTCTGCTCTTGATGAAAGACATCATTGTTGCGTATAGGAGCATTTAGATATGATAAGAAAAGTGTGATAATGTGTTATAATTTTCTCTACAAATGTGTTGGATTTTTTTCTCAATAAACTTTTTTTTACTGCTCTTAAGTGATGAAATCCATAGTTGTTTTATATAGGAGCATTTAGCTCTGATAAGAAAAGTGTGATATTGTGTTATAATTTTCTCTACAAATGTGTTAAATTTTTTTTCCATCGTTGATGCATATAGGAGCATTTAGCTCTGATAAGAAAAGTGTGATACTGTGTTATAATTTTCTCTACAAATGTGATGGAAAGCATGCCATGAATTTTGTAAATTTCATTGTTAATGTAATATAAGATAAATACAAATTCATTTCTTCTACACAATATCAAGAAAGCTATGTTGAGTAGCCAACACAAGAGAACAAGACATGTTCACCAATTCCATAAATGCTACTGAATCTCTCTCGGTGTTGGAGTTATTTTCTCAATAGCCTCATTTTTACTTCTCTTGAAGTGATGAAAGCCACCTCTCCATACCTTTTTACTATCTTCACAAAGAAAAAAGAAACCAAATTCATATCAGGGATACTGAAAAAACAAGAACATGGTAGACACCAAGGAGATCATTGGTAAATAACAATGTGATCTTTTGAATATTTTCAAAGATCATGAAAAAAATAATACATAGGTGACTCAATAGGAAGTGATCAAGATTAAATATGGAGGACCTGCACCAAAAATACCTTTGATTTTGAAGGTAGAAAATCACGATCTATTTATTTATTCATGAGGCATTCATGTTGGCATGATCAGACAAGGTCTTTAACTTAACTTCAACATAGGCCTTGCCTTTTATTGATATAATTATTTGTTAAATTAATAATTATTTATTTAATATATTAAAATAATTTTTTTTTTTAAATTAAATTAAAATGCACACACACACACATACATATATTCTCTTCAGATATATCTTATGAGTTTAGTATGTTTTCAATCAAGAAGAGGCTTCAGAGTTTAAGAAATATATCTTAGATCTGAGCACATGATTCTATTAAAATTTATGAAACAAATTCAATTTTTACAACTTGTATGTTTTAATAGAAACAAAGTGAATTTTTACAACTTGTATGTTTAAATATGTGATTTTAGAAGTGATGATGGCTTATTTAGACACTTGATTAGTATTGTGAAAGAAATTTGAGTATATCATTAAGGACTATAAATAGTTCATGTAGCAGTTGCATTACTTATAACAGAATTTAATTTCCTTTCTTGGTGATACATACCACCTAATCCATGAAAAACTATAACAATGTCTGCAATGATATATGTTAATCATTTCAGTTTTATGTTGATGCCAACAAGCATGAAGATGCTTCTAATTTTCAATGAAGTAGTCTTCAAAAGTTCCTAGCTCTATTTTAATTACATAAATGCATTGAAAACCATCTGATAGTATTTACTTCAATTGTTTTATTTGGACGTGTTTCAAGATGACATATTGTGCCAAGAAGTTTGTTGTATCTTTTCAGTTTAGTATCTTTTCAATCAAGAAGAGGCTTAGGATTTTAAGAATTGTATCTTTCTGGTTGATAACTCTTATCATCAATATCTTTGAAACCTCCATGACGTGCTTCCATGGAAGCAAAATTTTCCTTTCATTCCTTCACGATGGATCCTTCTTTGCAACATCTTATTTATTTTAGGCTACTCTTTCCTATTCTATTGCCTTAAGGCGTTTCTTTTGCAACATGTGGTGCAATTGCTAATTATATTATTTGCAAGTATTTTCCCAAATCCATGGTCTAACAAGGCATTATTTTTTCCTCGAAAATAATGGAAATTCAGGCACGCAAGATTTTGGCTATCGAGCTTCAAGATTTTGGTGCCTCATAGTTTTTGATGGTGGAGGTTTCCGCCATCAAAGACAAGATTCAAGCACTCCTAGTATGATATTTTTTGAAAAAAAAAAAGGAAAAGGATTTTTTTTTATCAAGCACTCCTATTATCATATTTTGAAAAAAGAAAAAAAAGTTGACATCAAGCCCCCTACTATTATATTTTTTGAAAAAAAAAGAAAAGAAAAAAAGTTGAAAATTTTTTGTTGTCCCTCAAAAATTGACACCTAGCCCCATTTCCAAAAACCTTCTTTGAATCATCCTTTTTATTAAATCAATTTTTCATTATATAAGTCTTTAACTAACATCTTATATTATTTAATTATATTTTTTTATTTTCATATCACATCCTTGGATATAATTTCATTTCTTATCTCATAATATTATGTTTAACAACATTCTAATCCTTTGTACACTACCAACACAATTCTTTTGAATTAAATTTTAAATTTGTGCTAATACTGTATTTTTACACATAAAATAATGTTAATTATGATTAACAACCAAAATTTAATTTAATAACCAGTCTAGATCTATCTTAACTCTGGATCTACTAAGCCCTTGGTAGATCTAGAGTTCAGATGAACTATGTTGGATCAAATCTATTTGCACCTCAACAAATTTTATCCCTCTAAGCACTTGGTAGATCCAAATTTCAGATGAACTTAGTTTTTTTATATAACTCTGCTAATATATTGCTAATGATAATAATACATAGAAATAAAATTCAAATATCAAATATATTATTTATAAGCAACATTGTGCACTATATTGGAGTTCCCACAATATTGTTATCTACCAGCATAGATCCATCTTAAGTACCGATCTAACATGAGCCCAAAGGGATCAAATTTTCTTCACGTGCAAACTTTTTTAGAGTGCAAAATACAATGTGTTATTTTTCATTGTTTAAATTGTATTTTTGAATGTTAAATAAAGTATATATAGGACCAAATAAAAAATTTAAACATAAAAACTTAATTTTTTTTCTATGAAGTTGATACTGACATATCTTCAAATAGTTTATTTAAATCTCTTGTTGAATTATTTTTGAAAATTATAAGATTTAAACATCTCATTCACACAATTTTTTTTACTTTTAATTACTTTACAACATATTCAATTTTTTTAATTATAGGCGATATTATTTTTTTATTTAGAACATAATTTTTATTTTTTATTTTTGTCTTAAACTGGCACACAAAGATGAACAAAATTACACATCCTCTCATACCGCCTTGTATAATGAATCTCTCAGCTCAATAATAACAACATAACACAAAAATATAAACATAAAATTCATATATCAAATATATCATTTATAAACAACATTAATGTTATTATTTATGCTTGTCATTTATAAACAACATTGTTGTACACCATTTTGCTTTTATGATTTATGCTTGCAGTACATGGAAAAAAAAAAAAATTTAAAAATCAATAAATTAATTCCCATTAATTTTTAGCTAGTGGTATTGGTATCTCTAAGTGCATTTTGTAAATCTAAGTGAAACACATATACATAAATATAAAATTCAAATATCACATATATCATTTATAATAGCATTTATAATCAACACTGTTATGCCCTATATTTCTAAGATTGTTGTCATCTATGCTTCCAGCACATGTATATAAAAACAAAGTGTAAAAAATCAATAAACTAATTCTCTATTAACTGAAACCTACCTAATTTTTGTGGATTAATTTTTTATACCAAACCAAACTCCACTTGAGAATCAAGAGACAATTCAATATCCTTTCACTTCATTAAAATTAATTTCACTCACTCACTTTGAATTTCTATTGCCCTCCCCTTTTTCCCGTTGTTTGAAATTTGAATTTCAACCAGATTTGTCTCCCCTTTTTCCCGATGTCTGAAATATGAATTTCAACCATATTTGTCTCCCCTTTTTACCTATTGCGTAAAATCTGTCCAAAATTTGATTGATCCATATGTTTTTTACAAGAGAATAGTTCATGGGCTTTCACTGCCATCTCATCTGCCTTCTTTTCATCTCACCTACCTTCTTGTCTATGACAGAGCTTGTGGGCAGCAACACAAGTGCTGAGAATAGTTCACGAGCCTCCACTGCCTTCTCATCTGTGACGGGAGTTGTAGCCAATAACAGAGGTGCCTATTTTGCAAGCCTCCATCACCACATAGAACATTTGGCGAGCCTCCACTGCATTATTATCTGTGATAGTAAAACCCTATAGCATTTATGTTGGATGAAGGGCCCTTTCCTCCTCCCTTTTTCAACCTAGGCTTTGGAAAAAGTTTGTTGATGATACATGTGTGGTTTGGCCTCATGGAAAGGAAAAATTGGACCATTTCTTCCAGCATCTTAATGATTAATCTAACTTCATTAAGTTCACCATGGAATTTGAAGATGATGGTAGCCTACCCTTTCTAGATGTCCTTATTTCTAGGAATGAAGATGGTTCTTTCTCTCATCGAGTCTTTAGAAAGAAGATGCACACTGAGCAGTATTTACATGCTAGTTATCACCATTTCCATGCTCAGAAGTTTGGGGTTCTCAGTGCCCTAGCCACTAGACCCTTTAGAAACTTTGATGAACACCACTTTGAAGGTGAAAAAACTCATCTTCTTAAATTTTTTAATAAGAATGGTTATAGCATGAGTCAATGTCTTAGAGATTTTCAAAAAGCTGAAAAAGGTCCTAGGGATAAGAAAGATCCTTTTGATCGGTTACCTAGAGTTCACCTTCCGTTTATCCACGGTACTACTGATAAAATCACTAGGATCCTAAAGACACATAATGTTACCTCAACCTTCAAGCCCTCTCGCACCATTCAGAGTTCGCTTAGATCGGTTAAGGACCTGATTTTCCCTAAGGATGGTAAGGGTGTTTACTTGATTCCGTGCTCATGTGGGACACCTTACATAGGTGAAACTGGTCGATAAATTAATCAAAGAATTCATGAACATGTCACTGACCTTAAACATAGTAGATCACACTCCTCTTCCCTAGCAGAGCATGCTAAGAAGAAAAAACATCACTTTGCATTGAACATGCTCAGATTATTGCAAAGATTGACCATTTCCACCATCATAAGTTGAGGGAAACCCTGGAAATCGAAAAGTGGTCGGTTAACCTCATCAGAGATGATGGGTGAAGTGTTAGTAGATGTTGGATTCTTGCCATTCACTCTTAGTTGTTGTTTCTCTTCTCTTGTCCTCCCCCTTGTCTTTTCCTCTGCTATGGCTCTTGGTTTCTTTCTCCCCTCCCCCTTTTTTTTCCTTTTCTTCATAGTAATTTAACTTAGTAAAATTACCATTTTTTTTTCTAAGTAAAACTATTTATATTAAGCAGTCAAACTAGAGTTACAATTCTCATCCTCGGGCATGGAGGAATCCATGGCTGAGGGAATAAGCAAAGAAATACTGTCCAAAACTAGACTATCCTGAGAGGGAAAACCAGCCTTTAGAGTCCATCCATTATAGGCAGCCCATTTCGAGAAACCAACCTTAACAACAGTACAAAAATATATAAAAAGGACTAAGCATAGATAGCATAAAAACCAGTAAACAGCAAAATTAGAGGGGCAAATTCTAAGGCGAGTCTTCATGCGAATCGCTAGGGGGAGGCGATTCTTCGACAATTTTGCAGATGTATCCATAGTCGAGAGCGCCCGAGCCTTGGTCCGCCTCCTCATGTGGCCCGAGTGGAGAAGAAGGACGTCCAAGGCGTTCCTCCAAAGTGTCTCGAGTTGCACAAAATTGCATGAAGGCTGAGTTGTCCTGAGCGTCCATCAAGGTGCTCTCTTCTTTTGTCAAGGGGGAGCCTGACTAGAGCAACCCTGGGAGCCTCGGCTCCGTCTTTGTCTCAAAATAATTGTGTTCTAAAGTGGAGCTGGAAGTAGGATTCACAAGCAGTGCTTTTAGTTTGCAGGGGAGGGAGGCGGGCTCGGCAGCAATGGTGGATTTGCGGGCTCTCTACTGGCAGCGAGAGGAGGAGGGTGGAGCATAGGAGCTAGGGAAGTGCTCGGGACAGGATGAAGGGTCAGAGAACATCAAGGGAGACGAGGCTGGAGCAGGGAAGGAGGGTGCCACGTTTGCCATATCCCAATTTGCAGAAAGGTTCAAATCCGAATGGAGAGCCATCGAAAGAGGGGGCCGTGAAGGAAGGCCTCTTCCGCCCGCCCTTCTGCTGCGTTGTCATTGGCACCGTGGCATCTTAGCAGCCTTAGGTAATGCACAGTATTGATATGGAAACGAAATAGGAGACAGAGCCTAGAGGCTTTGCGCTAGAGCCATGGGATGCCAGAGCCACACAAGCGCAGGGAAGGCAAGAAGAGCAGGCAGGGGAACCAAGGGAGGAGCAGGAAAGGCAAACATCATCGTGCAGGAGGGAGTAAAAACACAGGATGTAGAGTACGTCGAAATGGAGGTGGCGCATGGGGATTTAAAGCCCAGCCCACGCGAGGAGTTAAGGCGATGGGTTTCCCCACGCTGTGTCACATGGGCGTGTCGTGTGGTGAGCCACATGGTCGCCCTGTGTACTCCATTGAAACTATATGGCACCCGCATCTGGGGAACTTAGTAAAATTACTATTAAGTAAAGTAATATTTCCTATTAAACTAAATAAATGTGAATATTTTTGATAATATACATAACATATTAATATATAAATATATAAAAATCTATTATATATATATATATATATATATATATATTATTTTTATTAAAAACAAACATATTATTAAAAATAAAAATAAATATATAAAATTCAAAAAATTAAATAAATTATTATTATTTTTATTATAAATAAATATTATTTTTAGTAAAAATAAAAATAAATAAAATATTAAATATTTAATTTATTCTTTAATAAATAAATAAATATTTTTTATTTTTATTTCTTATTCGAGTCAAACTAGTCGTTAATTTACAAAAGGCTACAATTCTCCTTACCTATTTAGATTCCCTGATCAGATTTCTCATCTTTTCCTGATGATGAACCACATTAGCTAGTTCAAACCATGTCGACTTAATTTAATTTAATGTGATTTTTACCAAAAACATTTATACACAATTTATGGATCACAGAAGCCAAATTCCTAAGATTTCTTTAGTACTGAAGTGCCCTCCATCCAGATTACAGAAATAATCAACAACAGGGAACCACAAACCCACACATTGCATTTTAAAGGTAGTGAAAATAATAAAAGAGGATACCATTGGTTTATGGTCTAATCCACCCAGAATTTCTATAAGAATCTTGCGCTCTAGCATTGAATCAGAGCGGTGTGAGGTGGAGCATTAATTAAATATCCAACGACTGTTGTAGTCGAGAGAAAGCCACAGAAAAGTGGGAGAAAGCCTACAAATGGTCGTAAAGAGACTCTGAATCATGTTGAGGCTGAGCCACAAAGGCATGACATATTGAACCATAAATTTTATGAGCTTCATGTCGTGGTCCTATTGGAAAAATATTATCTGCTTGGCGATTCCACTGCTTATATCAAACATCTTTGTTCCAAGCAGCAGGATTAGGAGTTCGAGAGGGTTGAATTGCAGGTTCAAGTTGACACCATAAAGAAGGAATTATTAATGAATTCTTTGAATTTGGTAGCTAAATAAGCAATAGATATTTCAATCTTTGACCTTAAAGGTTTTAGCCAGGGAAAATTCCCCCACTTGAATTCAGAAGCTCACATTGTTGGCTAAGTCGCCATAATAAGAATTCAACGTAGTAAGCAGAATGATCCTGCTGCAAGACTGATGACAGTACCTTATTTTGAAGTCCTCCATTCAAGTATTTCTACCGTGAATGATTCGTTAATTATCCACTGACAGTCATTTGGAAGACCAACTTCATGACCTGCTTCATTACAAATCTTGTTTCAGACAAGAAATGGTGATTGTGTCCTCCAACACTATTTTCACAATGAAAATACCATTTTGTAACATAATTCAAGATTTTCTTAATGTTCTATCATTTATAATTTGAAAACATGTAAATACAGTCAAATTTTATCAATATTGAAAGCCTAAACGACAGGGTTCACCCTAGTGATCACTTCACAACCAATGGCCTTGATATCTAAGGAGAAGTTATGTTTCTCGGCATACAAAAAGTATTTCCTCATCGATAATTAAAGCTGGTTAGGCCCACTCGTTTCGTGGATGAGAAAGGAAGACCAGTTAGGGGTTTCGGAAGGAGGTCGCACAGAGGAAGAACATGAACATGCAACCACCAGCTGGATTGAAGAGGCTAAGGCTCTGACTGTAGAAATTTGTGCACGGATTTGCTGGACGAAAGCACGTACTCTGCAAAGGGGGACCACCTACTCCATCGAAGAACCCAGGACAAATTACTGTTCAATGACGGTCATTGCTAGAATCTTGTGCCTCCATCATGAGATCCTTGTAACGGATTCCCCTGTAAAATTTGGAACGTAGATTTCTTGTTTAAAATCTCTCGAAAATGGATTCCCTTGTAACATGTGGAACACAGATTTCTTGTTAAAAAACTCTCAAAAAATCCGCAGTTGTTGGCACAAAGAGTGTTCCCTTCCAGAGATTATCGGCACCTGATGTTGTTGGCACCTCTATTCCCATTTTTTGATCCATATTGTAAACCCGAAAAAGTAAGCAGACTTCTTGAATGCGAATAGCATGTTGGAAACGTAGAGAGGAAAAACACAAAACAATTTACACACAAACCATATGAGCTTCTGCTCTTCTATTAATCTTCAATCTCTCTTGATCACAATGAATACAATGAACTCGGTGAAGGGTATTAAAACTAACTTGACATGCAGACACTCACATAAATCAACTTGACCATCACTCACTTAACTGACTCCCTAACTCACTTCTCAAATTCATCTATCACATCACTCGACTAACTCAATGCTTACTTAACTAATTGTCTAACTCTACATGCGAGAGATAATTAATTATTTTAACACTCCCCCTTAATTACGACCACTAAACTAAAACATAACTCATGACAACTCAAACATGCTTGCTGGTCTATGTCTCAGCTAGGCTTACAACACCCAAGTTTCTTGTGTGAAACTCAAACACAACTATTTCTAATGGCTTTATAAATATATCAACCAATTTATCACTATATTTACAAGAATTCAAGTGAACTTCTCCATTGCTCACAAGTTCTCCAATAAAGTGATATATAGCATCAATATGATTTCTCTTTTGGTGAAACGCACTATTCTTGGATAGTGCAATCGCTGATGTGTTGTCACAGTATATCGTTGTTGATCCTTGTTGTTTCATCCAATACTCTTCTTAACCATACTTCTTAACATGCTGCTGAAGTTGCTGCTACATATTCTTCTTCTTTTGATGATAGTGTCACAATGGGTTGCATATTAGCTGCCCATGCTATCACACCTGAACCGAGATGAAACACATAACAGGATGTGCTCTTCTGATCATCCAAACTTCCTGCAAAATCACTATCTGTGTATCAAATCAAATCTTTATTTTATGTACTTGCATACATTATTCCATAATCTCTAGTTCCTGCTATATATATCAGAATTATTTTTCCAACACTCCAATGTGTGTCTTTTGGAGTCTCCATAAATCTGGAAATCAAACTCACTCCTTGCATAATATCTAGTCTTGTATATGTGAGATACATGAGGCTACCAACCAATATTTTGAATAGAGTTGGATTGACAACTGATCCTTCATCATCCTTACTTAACTTTGTACCTGTTGCATCTGGTGTAGGTACAGGTTTGCAATTATCCATCCTGAATATTTTCAACAAATCTCTGGCATATTTATTTGGGCATATAAAAATTCCTTTTTTAGATTTCTCACCTTCAATGCCAAGAAAATATTTCATGAGACCAAGATCTTTCATCTCAAATTATTTCATCATGGCTTCTTTAAATTCATCTAACTCAAGATCACCTGTATAAGTCATATCATCAACATATAAGAAAACAATCAAAATATGTCCATTCTCATTTACCTTTGTGTACAAGGTAGGCTCAATGTTGCTTCTGAAAAATCCATTCTTAATCATGTAACTGTCGATTCTATTATACCATGCTCTAGGTGCTTGCTTCAGTCCATGCAGTGCTTTCTTCAACCTGTAAAATTTATCTTCTTTACCTTCAACTTCATATCCTAGAGGTTTTTGCACATAAATTTCTTCTTCTATAATTACATTCAAGAAGGCTGATTTGACATCCAACAGATATACTTTCTAGTTTTTCTGAGCTATTATCGGTAGAACTACTCTTACAGTATCAAATCTGGCTACCAGAGAAAATGATTCCCCAAAGTCTATTCCCGGTTGTTGCGAGAATCCTTTTGCTACAAGTCTTGCTTTAAATCTGTCAATCTCACCGTTCTCATTCAACTTTGTCTTGTACACCCACTTCACACCAATGAGGTTTTTATTGTTTGGTAAATTAACCAAATCCCATGTATCATTATTTTCAATAGAATTCATCTCTTCATCCATGGCTTGCACCCAATTTTCATCTCTGGTTGCTTCTTCAAACGAAGAAGGTTGGAATGCAAACAATGAAAAATTTGAACTAACATCCAAATCATCATAAATATCTTTTAAAATTCTCATATTTCTCTTACCATTGCTTGAGTCATTACCTGATTGGCTGCATGGAGAATTCTGGTCTGTTGATCTGTTTGAAGGTCCATGTTGCTCTGAAAATCTTGGAGTCCTTGATGGTGTGACTCTATTTGGTGTCTTCACTATCGATTCTTCTTGCTCCTTTTCTGCTACATCATCCTCTTCCATCAATGGTGCTTATGCATCAATTGGTTTGTCTATAATCCCATTCCATGGCTCTTGTTCTTTGAACAATTCATCTCTACTAATTATTGTCTTCTTGGTGATAGGGTTATATAATTTGTAAGCTTTTTACTGCTCACTATAACCAGTAAATATGCATTTTTCACTTTGATCATCTAATTTTCCTCTTATCTGCATAGGCACATGTGCATAGGCTACACATCCAAAAACTCTGAAATGAGATACACGGCATGACATACCTGACCATGCTTCTTCAGGAACTCTGTTCATCACATTCTTTGTAGGAGATCTATTTATCACATAAAAACCACATGCAACTGCTTCTGGCCAACACTCATTAGACAATTGTCTTGCTTTCAACATGCTCCTTGTCATGTTCATGATTGTTCTATTTTTCTCTCTACTACACCATTTTGCTGTAGTGTGTATCTAATTGTAAATTGTCTTCTGATTCCATGTTGTTTTTTGTACTCATGGAATGCTTTTGAATCATATTCTCCACCATGATATGATCTCAATACCTTGATCTGTCGATCACTTTGTTTCTCTACTAAGGCTTTGAACTCTTTAAACTTTGCAAAGGTTTTAGACTTATGATTTAAGAATTAAACCCAAGTATTTATGCTATAGTCGTTAATGAAAGGGAGGAAGTAATAATTTCCACCAATTGACTGTGTCCTCATAGGTCTAGACAAGTCTGTATGCACCAACTCAAGTGGTTTATTTACTCTATATGAAACTCCTTTTAAAAAACTTTCATGGTGTTTCTTTCCCAAAATGCAACACTCACAAGTGCTAGCAGCTTATTTTATGGGACATAATCCTCTGACCATCTGTTTCTGCTACAACAATATTAAACAGGAAAAATGCAAGCGTCCAAAACGAAAGTGCCATAACTAGTAAGCATTAGAACATGCAATTGTAAAAGAACTAACCTGATCATTGTAGTTCATAATTAGAGGAAAGAGTCTGTCCCTCGTCATTAGCACCTTTTCTATCAGCTGCTTTCTTGGGGTTTGTCATAAATAACGCACTCTTTCTAGTGAAATATATCTTTGTATCCTCTCTGTGTCAATTGACCAACACTTAGCAGATTATATTTGAATCCAGGGACATAATATACCTCTGATATTGTCTTTGGCTCCCCCTACTTGGTCAGAATGTTGACCACTCCTTTGCCATCTACATCCACAACCTTTTCAGTCCACAAATTTACCTTTGTCTTCACAAATTCATCCAAATTTTCAATGAAATTCTTGCTTCCTGCCATGTGGTTACTACAACTACTGTCTAATAGCCATACCTTATCATACATTTCATGCATGTTGTTGCATGCTAGGAACACGGAGTTAGTATTATTTGTACTAACATTAGCTCTCTGATTTCCTTGATTAGATATATTCTTCCTGCAATCACAAGCATAATGACCAAATTTATTGAAATAATAACATTTGACCTTTGGTTTTTCAAACCTTTGATTATTGTTGAAGCTTTTGCTGCTGCTACTTCCACTTTGATATTCATGCTCTTCTCAGTCATATATGTGACCACCATAGCTTCCACCTCGTCCTCTGCCTCAACCTCTTGAAATATAAACTTGAATTTTGAAGGAAGTTTCTAAAGTGGAATCCTTATTTCTGTCTATCCTTGCCTCATGCGATAGAAGTGATCCTATCAACTCATCAATTGTCAATTTTTCCAAATCCTTGGCTTCTTCAATTGCTGCTACCACAACATCAAACTTGGTAGACAAAGATCTAAGAACCTTCTCAATCATTGTTTGATATTTAATATCTTTAGCATATATTTTTAACTGTTTTACCACAGAAATGATCTAATTCATGAAAGAAACAGTGTCATTTGTCTCCCTCATCTGTAGAATTTCAAAATCTCTCCTTGTATTCTGAAATTTAGCAATATTGACTTTGGCCATACCTTGATAGCTAGTCGCCAAAAGACATGATCATTATCATCTGGAACACTGCTCGGTCCACTCCCTTCTAGATAAGAAGCAACACTTGTCTTTCTTCCATTGTTCCCTATCTGCATTACTGAGGGCTCATTATTCTGTGTTGTTCTGAGGTTCTGCAAATCAAAAATTGATATGATCCCAAACATCATGCACTTTTAACATAGTCTCCATTTTAATAGCCCAGACATCATAATCTTTCCCAGTGAAAGAAGGAAGTTGTGGCTGAAAACTTGATGTGGCCATCTTGCTTCAAAAAAAAAATTTCTTTGATAAAACCCTAATTTTCTATGATAGAAACTTTACAAAGCTCCTCTGAAAAAAAAATCTCTTTTAATAAAGCCCTAAAATTTAATTTTATATAGTAATTTTTTTTAATTACATATATAAAAAAATCTCTTATAATAAAATATTTTAATAAAGACGTATTATAATATATCCTTTCATACCTTTTTTGTAAAAAATCTTCGCTCAACTCAAAAAGATCTCACCATGTGACTTTTGAAAAAATATTCACTTAAGTAAAAGATCATACCACATGAAAAAATATGAAGCCTCTTCTAAGAAGTTGATACGAATATGGTGGGTCACGTATCAATATCGAACCTTGACTTTTAAACAACAAGGTGTCGGGTTTCTTAAAAAATATTACCCCGTTTGCGTAGTCGCTTAATACAAAAACTGCGGAATAAACCTGATTATCCTGAAATCTTAAGTTTTTTAAAAGTTGCATAGTTTTTCAATAAAAAAGGTGTGGACCTGTGCATTTTCTACACTAAAAATGTGCGAACTTGCGCGCTTCCTTATCCATTCAACAATTTTTCAAAATAAAAATAAAAAAATTTGACGACCTTCTGCGCTTGGCCTTCTTCTCTGGCTCTGCTCGCCTATGGATCTTGTGATCCTTCCTCAACTCTAATACCAATATGTTGGAAAGGTAGAGAGGAAAAACATAAAACAATTTACACACAAACCATATGAGCTACTGCTCTTCTATTAACCTTCAATCTCTCTTGATCACAATGAATACAATGAACTCGATAAAGGGTATTTAACCTAACTTGACATGCACACACTCACATAACTAAACTTGAAAATCACTCACTTAACTGACTCTCTAACTCACTTACCAAATTCATCTATCACATCACTCGACTAACTAAATGCTTACTTAACTAATTGTCTAAATCTGCATGCGGGAGATAATTAAGTATTTTAACACTCACCCTTAATTACGACCACTAAACTAAAACATAACTCATGACAACTCAAACATGCCTGCTGGTCTATGTCTCAACTAGGCTTACAACACCCAATTTTATTTTGTGGAACTCAAACACAACTATTTCTAATGGCTTTATAAATATATCAGCCAATTTATCACTAGATTTACAAGGCTTCAAGTGAACTTCTCCATTGCTCACAAGTTCTCCAATAAAGTGATATATAGTATCAATATGATTTCTCTTTTGGTGAAACACACTATTCTTGGATAGTGCAATCGTTGATGTGTTGTCACAGTATATCATTTTTTATGCTTGTTGTTTCTGCTTGAGTCCATCCAATACTCTTCTTAACCATACTGCTTGACATGCTGCTGAAATTGCTACTACATATTCTTCTTTTGTTGATGATAGTGTCACATGGGTTGCTACTTAGATGCCCATGCTATCACACCTGAACCAATATGAAACGCATAACCGGATGTGCTCTTCCAATCATCCAACCTTCCTGCAAAATCACTATTTGTGTGTCCAATCATAAAATTATTTTCTGTACTTGCATACATTATTCCATAATCTCTAGTTCCTACTATGTATCTCAGAATTATTTTTCCAACACTCCAATGTGTGTCTTTTGGAGTCTCTATAAATCTAGAAATAAAACTCACTCCTTGTGCAATATATGGTCTTATAGCTGTGAGATACATGAGGTTTCCAACCAATCTTTTGAATAGAGTTGGATTGACATCTGATCCTTCATCATCCTTACTTAAATTTGTACTTGTTGCAACTGGGGTAAGTATGGGTTTGCAATTATCCATCCGAAATATTTTCAACAAATATCTGGCATATTTATTTTGGAAAATAAAAATTCATTTTTTAGATTGCTCAAATTCAATGCCAAAAAAATATTTCATGAGTCCAAGATCTGTCATATCAAATTATTTCATCATGGCTGCTTTAAATTCATCTAACTCAAGATCACCTGTAAAAATAATATCATCAACATATAAGAAATAAATAAAAATATGTCCATGCTCATTTACCTTTGTGTACAAGGTAGGCTCAATGCTGCTTCTAGAAAATCCATTCTTAATAATGTAACTGTCGATTCTGCTATACCATGCTCTCGGTGCTTTCTTCGGTCCATAGAGCGCTTTCTTCAACGTGTAAACTTTATCTTCTTTACCTTAAACTTCATATTGTGGAGGCTGCAGCACATAAATTTATTCTTCTATAATTCCATTCAAGAAGGCTGATTTGACATCCATCTGATATACTTTCCACTTGTTATGAGCTGCTATCACTAGCATTGCTCTTACAATATCCAATCTAGCTACCAGAGAAAATGTTTCCACAAAGTTTATTCCCAGTTAATGCGAGAATCCTTTTGCTACAAGTCTTGCTTTAAATCTGTCAATCTCACCTTTCTTATTCAACCTTGTCTTGTACACCCACTTCACACCAATGAAGTTTTTATCGTTTGTTAAATTAATTAAATCCCATGTATCATTCTTTTCAATACAATCCATCTCTTCATCCATGGATTGCACCTAATTTTCATCTCTAATTTCTTCTTCAAATGAATAAGGTTGGAATGCCAAAAATGCAAAATTTGAACTAAAATCCAAATCATCATAAATATATTTTAAACTTCTCATATTTCTCTTACCATTGCTTGAGTCATTACCTGATTGGCTACTTCAAGAGTTCTAGTCTGTTGATCTGTTTGAAGATCCATGTTGCTCTGAAAATCTTGAAGTCCTTTCTGGTGTGACTCTGTTTGGTGTCTTCTCTATCGATTCTTGCTGCTCCTTTTCTGCTACATCATCCTCTTCCATCAATGGTTCTTGTGAATCGATTGGTTTTTCTATAGTCCCATTCCATGACTCTTTTTATTTGAACACAACATCTCTGCTAATTATTGTCTTCTTGGTGACAGGGTTATACAATTTTTAAGCTTTTGACTTCTCACTATAACCAGTAAATATGCATTTTTCACTTTGATCATATAATTTTCCTCTTATCTACATAGGCACATGTGCATAGGCTACACATCCCAAAAATATAAAATGAGACACATTGCATGACATACCTGACCATGCTTCTTTAGGAACTCTGTTCATCACACTCTTTGTAGGAGATTTGTTTATAACATAAACAACATATGCAACTGCTTCTGCCCAATACTCATTAGAAAAGTGTTTTACTTTCAACATGCTCCTTGTCATGTTCATGATTTTTCTGTTTTTTCTCTATGCTACACCATTGTACTGCGGTGTGTATCTAGTTGTAAATTGTCTTCTGATTCCATGTTGTTTGCAATACTCATGGAATGCTTTCGAATCATATTCTCCACCACGATCTAATCTCAATGCCTTGATATGACGATCACTTTGGTTCTATGCTAAGGCTTTGAAATCTTTGAACTTTGCAAAGGTTTCACAATTCTTCTTCAAGAAGTAAACCCAAGTCTTTCTACTATAGTCGTCAATAAAAGTGAAGAAGTAACAACTTCCACCAATTGACAATGTCCTCATAGGTCCACAAAAGTCTATATGCAGCAACTCAAGTGGTTTCTTTGCTATGTATGAAAATCCTTTCGGAAAAATTTCATGGTGTTGCTTTCCCAAGATGCAACACTCACAAGTGCTAGCAGGTTCTTTGATGGGAGGTAATCCTATGACCATCTGTTTCTGTTGCAACAATCTTAAACCAGAAACATGCAAGTGTCCAAACCAAAAGTTCCATAACTAGTAATTATTAGAACATGCAACTATAAAATAACTAACCTGATTGTTGTAGTTCATAATTAGAGGAAAGAGTTTGTTCCTCGTCATCAACACCTTTGCTATCAGTTTCTTGCTTGGGGGTTTTTTATAAATAACAAACTCTTTCCCTTGAAAGATAACTCTGTATCCTTTATGAGTCAATTGAAAAACACTTATCATATTATGTTTGAGTCCAGGGACATAATGTAGCTCTAATATTGTCTTTGGCATCCTTGCTTGGTTAGAATTTTGACCACTCCTTTTCCATCTACATCCACAGTCTTGTCAGTCCCCAAATTTACCTCTGTCTTCATAGATTCATCTAAATTTGTAACCAAGTTCTTGTCGCCTGTCATGTGGTTACTGCAACCACCGTCTAATAGCCAGACCTTATCAAACGGTTCATGCATGTTGTTGCATTATAGGAACATGGAGTTAGTATTCTCTGTACTAAAATTAGCTCTCTGATTTCCTTATCTTTTGAATAGAGTTGGATTGACATCTGATCCTTCATCATCCTTACTTTATTTTTTACCTGTTGCAACTGGTGTAGGTACAGGTTTGCAATTATCCATCCTGAATATTTTCAGCAAATATTTGGCATATTTATTTTGGAAAATAAAAATTCCTTTTTCAGATTGCTCAACTTCAATGCCAAGAAAATATTTCATGAGACTGTTATCACCAAAATATGACCCTAATAGGCTATTGATCATGCTATCTCAGTGTAACTATTTCAAACTAGACTTTTAGTTGAGGCTTAGCCTCCTCAACCTGAGAGGGCTCTCTCACTAGGTTTAAGATTTTGAATTAAGGATTAGATGGCTAACTCTAGGAATAAAATTGGATAAAGTGTATGACTGGTTGAATTACTGATAAAAAAAATCTATTGGGCTATGGAGTCAAGGTATGTTTCCAAAAAACATCAAGATAAGCTTATCATGGAAGTCAGGGAATTTCAGAGTTTTTAGATATTCAGCAAAACAGTAACAAAGTGAACAAAATACAGTTTACAAACATATGCAGGAAGTTAGAGCATTTTCCAATGAATTATAAGTAACATATGTTCATACCACTTCCAATAAGTAGATAAAGAAAGCCATAGGAAGATCAAGCATCAAAAAACTCTTTCTGAATCTTGAGTAGTAAGCCAATATCTGTATTATGATAAAAACACACATTTTTCTATAATGACATAGTTTGCTTGTTAATGAAAATTTTCCAACCTTGAGGAATTCGACCTTATGTCTCTATAGATCCATCATTAAAATCTTGGATTCCCTTATCTAACTTGAGGAGAATTCGAATTTCTTAGCTTGACACCTATCTACTCCTAAAACAAACTATTAATTACATGTGACAGTTACCTATTTGTTCTAGAGTCCTAATACAATTAGGAGTAAAACTCCTTATTATGACTAAAAAAACCTTATATAGGAATTAAATATTATGTTTGATAGCTGCTCCTCCTTATATTCGACCTTGATGGTGTCCATAACCTTTTTGTTATATTCTGTTAACTTATCCCTTATCTGTCCTGAAAACTAGGAACATGTTTCCTGCAATATAGCTTTAACCCTCATTTATGCTCCTCGAATCCTTTTGCTGACAAAAATTTACCTTTTTAGACAAGTGACGTGTGTTATCACTTCCATAGAACCATGCCTTTGCACCCATGCAAAATTAAGTCCTTGAAAGAGTGTAAAGAGAGCTGATGTGTCTGCGCTACGAAAATGTCAGTTGTTTTCGTAGCGCAGTAACTATGTCTTTGTAAACATCTCTTAACATCAAATTTCTTCTGCTTTAACACCTGAAACTTCATTTGTGAACCCATTCCATCCTCTAGAGCATCAACACTTCAAAAACCATATGTTTTACCTCTTGAAACCTTAACAAAAAGCTCAAAACTGCACCTACAGCAGTTTCGTAGCACACTACGAAACTGTTGTGTATGTCATTTACAGCAGTTTCCTAGCGCACTACGAAACTGTTGTGCATGTATTTTTACACAAAAAATTTCAAAAATCTCACTTTTTAAAACTTCTTGCACTTTTCCATGATTTCTACAGGCTTTAATAATCAACATATGTCATCCTTGAAATGTTTTCAAACAATGAAGTCTTTCTCCACAACAAAACTGCATTAAGAAATTATAACTTATTGTTTTGATTTATCTTTGTTGTAGATTACCCTCAGAATTTTTCAATTGAATCTCAAGATCCTCAATCTTCCTCTTCAGCTCTTTGTTAGTAGCTTTTAATTTAACATTTACCATTCTCATAAATCTTTCCTCTTTAATTGCAGGGACAGTCCAGGTAAAAAAATGATCTTCACTACTAACCGTTTCAAGTTTTGAAATTCTTTCAACCTCCCACAGAGCTCTCATTCTATTGAAGTTTGTATTCTCAGCAGCATGTCTTCTTTCTTTCTTCTTAATTTTAGCAATTTCAAGATTAACAAGTCTCAACTTCTCTTTAACTTCTTCATTACTTCTCTTTTCTCTTTGAGTGTTGAAAACTCTGTTTCTGTCACTTTCAGGCATTAGTGATGATAGGTCTATGGGATCTTCATAAACATTGGAAACCTCTCCTTTTTTATCTAACTCCACATCTAGCCCTTGCAACTTTTTTGAATTCCTAGTTAGAGGCCTTCTGGGCTTGAACACAAACTCTGAAATTTCATCATTAAAATCCAGCTTTTTGGAAGACTTGATCTTCTTAGAGTTCCCTTCATCCAAACTTATCAAATATGCCTAAACTAAAGGGGATTCCTCAATATCAATAGCTTGTAAAATATCATTCAAACTACCCTTTAAACCTGGATCTTCTTCTGAAACCACTGTTTTGTATTTTCCTTTGTTATTTGACTTCTAGTCAATATTTTCTGGGTTGTTTTGCTGGTTGACTATTCTTGTATTGTTTCCTTACCTTTGGTTTTCCTCTTTTGTGCAGGTTTAGGGGTTTCTTGAATAATCAGTGATGTTTTAATCATTGGCTCCTTTAATTTTTTTTTGAGCTTAAGCTTGAGAAATCTCTTTGATCTTGTTTCTGCAAGGTCACTAGTTTCTGATGGTGATTTTTCTTTAGCGTTACGACTAACATCTGTTCTATGTGTTTCCACCCCAAATCCACAAAAAAATAGAAATGCAGACCATTCTCTATTCCCCCTCTGAAGTTCATGAAAAACTGTTAATTTAACTAGACCATGATGGAATAATGAAGTTTCACGTGCCTGAGTTTTCATCTACCATCTTGGCCAAACTTCGAAACAGGAAGAAAGGTAAATCTAGAGAAATTATTGTAGTGAAATGCAATAAGAGTTTGAAATGATAAGAATACACCTTATGGTATATTCCTTCACAGGTGAAGTTCCTTTGAATGTTGGAGAGCACGTTAGCATATGTATTATTGACATAACCTCTTGGCACTGCTTTGGTTAAATCTATGTCCACAAACTCTGGCTTCAAAAATATTTTACAAGGTTCCATTTCAAACCTGAAGTTCTTGAACCACCTTTCTTCTCCCCTTGGAATCTCTGTCACTAATGATATAATTTCAGGAGAAATTGGCAAGTTTAAAAATCCAACCTTTGTATTTGAACCTGTGAAATTAATGGAAAATTCTTTTGTGACTTGATTATGACCTCCCTATAGCTTTTCACAGAATCTCCAGCATCCTGCCTTCTTGAAGGCTTCTTGAACTAATTTATCCTTGGTGAGAGCCTTTATGCCTTCAGGTTCCATTCTCAAACAGTGGCCTGACTTGTGGTTTCTTTTTTCCTTTGTCATCTTTCCCTCGAAATCCCTATGGCTTCAGAAAACCTGTAATAAACTGCCTCGCTTGATTTCAGAGAAACTGGCTCGCTTGATTAATATTTCAGCCTCGCTTGATAACTGGTTCAGCCTCACTTGATAACTGGTTCAGCCTCACTTGAAAATTGAGAGAAGCTCTGGTTTCTGCTTACCATAAGCTTATCGTTCGAAGAAAGACATACACCAAGTGTTTTTTGCATGAGATAATACAACCAAGAACAACCATCCCTTTTCAAATTTAAAAATGACTAATGATAAATGACCCCTAACGAAACTCATGATGGTTATGAATGGTTGCATGTGTGAGAAAGATTCATGCACTGACACCTAATCATGAAAATTTAATGAAATTTGATGGATTTGACAGTTGGACAAGATTGGTTACGAATCCCCAATTTCATAGCGCATGTAATGTAATTTTAGAGTTTTGCGCTACGAAAAGACCAGCGTTTTCGTAGCGCAAAAGCAGTTTTTAACACTGTCTACGCTACGAAAACGTGGTTTCGTGGCTTATTCGATTTTTTTTTTTAAATAACTAAACACATGACTTTAGAAACATAATATGGGACCCTTAAAGTGTGAAACAAGGTTGTTGTACTTTATTTGATGTTGGAAATGAGACTCTAACCCTAAGACTTAGAATCTAAAAACATAAAAATGACTTAACCCCTATCTAAGACTATGACTTAGGAACAAATGAAATCTGTGCAAGTTTGAAAATTTTTTATAGTGATAACAGAAACCAAGATCTGTCATCTCAAATTATTTCATC
Source organism: Pinus albicaulis (assembly GCA_034641835.2). NCBI lineage: Eukaryota > Viridiplantae > Streptophyta > Pinopsida > Pinales > Pinaceae > Pinus > Pinus albicaulis. The sequence goes on from CM076572.1 coordinate 557,693,276, forward strand.
ATGGTTTCTTTAAATTCATATAACTCAAGATCACCTGTAAAAATTATATCATGAACATATAAGTAAACAATTAAAATATATCCATGCTCATTTACCTTTGTGTACAAGGTAGGCTCAATGTTGCTTCTACAAAATCCATTCTTTATCATGTGCCTTTCGATTCTCCTATACAATGCTCTAGGTTCTTGCTTCAGTCCATAGAGCACTTTCTTCAAGCTATAAACTAAATCTTCTTTACCTTCAACTTCATATCCTGGAGGCTGCTGTACATAAATTTATTCTTCTAGAATTACATTCAAGAAAGCTGATTTGACATCCATCGGATATACTTTCCACTTGTTTTGAGCTGTTGTCACCAGAACTGCTCTTATAGTATCCAATCTGGCTACAGAAGAAAATGTTTCCCCAAAGTCTATTCATGGTTGCTGCGAGAATAATTTTGCTAAAAGTATTGCTTTAAAATGTCAATCTCACCTTTCTCATTCAACTTTGTATTGTACACCCACTTCATACCAATGAGGTTTTTATCGTTTGGTAAATTAACCAAATCCCATGTATCATTATTTTCAATAGAATCCATCTCTTCATCCATGTCTTGCAACTGATTTTCATCTCTGATTGCTTCTTCAAACGAAGAAGGTTGGAATTCCAACAATGCGAAATTTGAAATAACATCCAAATCATCATAAATATATTTTAAAATTCTCATTTTTCTCTTACCATTGCTTGAGTCATTACCTCATTGGTTGCTTGTAGAATTCCGGTCTGTTGATCTGTTTGAAGGTCCATTCTACTCTGAAAATCTTGGAGTCCTTGCTGGTGTGACTCTGTTTGGTGTCTTCTCTATCGATTCTTGTTGCTCCTTTTCTACTACATCATCCTCTTCAATCAATGGTGCTTGTGAATCGGTTGGTTTGTCTACATTCCCATTCCATGACTCTTGTTCTTTGAACACAACATCTCTGCCAATTATTGTCTTCTTGGTGACAGGGTTATACAATTTGTAAGTTTTGACTACTCACTATAACCAATAAATATGCATTTTTTACTTTGATCATCTAATTTTCCTCTTATCTTCTTAGGCACATGTGCATAGGCTACACATCCAAAACTTTGAAATGAGATACACTGCATGGCATACCTGACCATGCTTCTTCAGGAACTCTCTTCATCATACTCTTTGTAGGAGATCTGTTTATCACATAAATAGCACATGCAACTGCTTCTGCCCAAAACTCATTAGACAAGTGTATTTCTTTCAACATGCTCCTTGTCATGTTCATGATTGTTCTATTTTTTCTCTCTACTACACGATTCTACTGCGGTGCGTATCTATTTGTAAACTATCTTCTGATTCCATGTTGTTTTCAGTACTCATGGAATGCTTTCTAATCATATTCTCCACCACGATCTGATCTCAATACCTTGATCTGCCAATCACTTTGGTTCTCTGCTAATGCTTTGAACTCTTTGAAATTTGAAAAGGTTTCAGACTTCTACTTCAAGAAGTAAACCAAAGTCTTTCGGCTATAGTCATCAATAAAAGTGAGGAAGTAACAACTTCCACCATTCAACGATGTCCTCATAGGTCCATACAAGTCTGTATGCACCAACTCAATTGGTTTCTTTGCTCTGTATGAAACTCCTTTCGGAAAACTTTCACAGTGTTGCTTTCCCAAGATGCAACACTCACAAGTGCTACCAGGTTCTTTTATGGGAGTAATCCTCTAACCATATGTTTCTGCTGCAACAATATTAAACCAGAAAAATGCAAGTGTTCAAACCCAAAGTGCCATAACTAGTAATCATTAGAACATGCAACTGTAAAAGAACTAACTTGATCGTTGTAGTTCATAATTATAGGAAAGAGTCTTTTTCTCGTCATTGGCACCTTTGCAATGAGCTGATTTCTTGGGGGTTTGTCAAAAATAATGTACTCTTGACCCTGAAAGATAACTCTATATCCTTTCTGCGTCAATTGACCAACAATTATAAGATTATGTTTGAGTCTAGGGACATAATATACCTCTGATATTGTCTTTGTATCCCCCTGCTTGGTTAGAATTTTGACCACTCATTTTCCATCTACATCCATAGTCTTGTCAGTCCCCAACTTTAACTCTGTCTTCACAGATTCATCCAAATTTGCAACCAAATTCTTGTTGTCTGTCATGTGGTTACTGAAACCACTGTCTAATAGCCAAACCTTATCACATGGTTCATGCATGTTGTTTCATGCTAGGAACATGGAGTTAGTATTCTTTGTACTAACATTAGCTCTTTGATTTCCTTGATCAGCTATCTTCTTCCTACAATCATGAGCATAATGACCAAATTTATTGCAATAATAACATTTAACCTTTGATTTTTCAGACCTTTGATTATTGTTGAAGCTTCTGCTGCTGCTGCTTTTAATTTGATATTCATGCTCTTCTCGACCATATCTGTGACCACCATAGCTTCTGCCTCATCCTCTACCTCTTGATCGACCTCTGCCTAGACTCGCCTAAACCTCTTGAAATATAAAATTGACTTTTGAAGGCAGTTTCTAAAGTGGAATCCTTATTTCTATCTATTCTTGCCTCATGCGATAGAAGTGATCCCATCAACTCATCAATTGTCATTTTTCCAAATCCTCGGCTTATTAAATGGCTTCTACCACAACATCAAACTTGGTAGACAAATATCTAAGAAAATTCTCAATCACTGTTCGATATTTAATATCTTCATCATATATTTTTAACTCATTTACTATAGACATGACCTGATTCATGAAGGAATCGATGTCCTCTGTCTCCTTCATCTGCAAAATTTCAAAATATCTCCTATTATTCTGCAATTTATCAATATTGACTTTGGCCATACCTTGATAGTTGGTCGCAAAAGTTTCCCATGCTTCCTTTGTTGAAGACGTGATCATTATCTTCTCAAACACTGCTCAGTCCACTCCCTGCTGGATAAGAAACAACTCTTGTGCATTCTTCCGCTTGTCTTTCTTCCATTGTTCTATGTCTGCATTACTGAGCACTCGTTCTTCTGTGTCGTTCTGAGGTTCTACAAACCCAAACTTGACATGATCCCAAAAATCATGCACTTTTAACATAATCTCCATTTTAATAGCCCACACATCATAATCTTTCCCAGTGAAAGAAGGAATTTGTGGCTGAAAACTTGATGTGGCCATCTTGCTTCAAAAAAAAATTGTCTTTGATAAAACCTTAATTTTATCTTATAGAAACTTTACAAAGCCCGTTTAAAAAAAAATCTCTTTCAATAAAGCCCTAAAATTTAATTTTATATAGTAAATTCTTTTTATTTTTTAATATATATATATATATATATATATATATATATATATATATATATATATATATATATATATATAGATAGATAGATTGATATATAATATTTTAATAAAGAATTATTATAATATATCCTTTCATACCCTTTTTTTTTAAATTATTCACTCAATTTAGAATCTCCACAGTGAGCATTTTTGCGTCTATGTTTCGGGTCTATAACAAGACCCATCATCTAGACCCGAAACGTAGACGCAAAAATGCTCACTGTGGAGATTCTGAACTCAGAAACTCAAAACTCACACCACAGAAATCTGAAATCTATAATTATTCACTCAACTCAAAAAGATATCACCACATGACTCTTGAAAAAATCTTCACTTAAGTCAAAGATCGTACCACGTGAAAAAATATGAAGCCTCTTCTAAAAATTTGATACGAATATGGTGGTTCATGTATCAATATCGAACCTTTTGACTTTTAAACAACATGGTGTAGGGTTTCTTAAAAAAACTTACCCCGATTGCGTAGTCGTTTAATACAAAAACTGCGTAATAAACCCAATTCTGCCGAAATCTTAAGTTTTTTGAAAGTTACCCAGTTTTTCAATAAAAAAGGTGCATACCTGCATGTTTGATGGAATAAAAACGTGCAAACCTATGCGCTTCCTTATCCATTCAAAGTTTTTGCAAAATAAAAATAAAAAAAATTTCCGACCTTCTGCTCTTGGCCTTCTTCTCTGTCTCTGCTCGCCCAAGGATAATGTGATCCTTCCTTAGCTCTGATACCAATCTGTAGGAAAGGCAGAGAGGAAAAACTGAAAACAATTTACACACAAACCATATGAGCTGTTGCTCTTCTGTTAATATTCAATCTCTCTTGATCACAATGAATACAATGAACCTGGTGAAGGGTATTTAACCTAACTTGACATGCACACACTCACATAACTCAACTTGACCATCACTCACTTAACTAACTCTCTAACTCACTTACCAAATTAATCTATCACATCACTCGACTAACTCAACGCTTACTTAACTGATTTCCTAACTCTGCATGCAGGAGATAATTAACTATTTGAACACCCCCCGTTAATTACGACCGCTAAACTAAAACATAACTCATGAAAACTAAAACATGCCTACTGGTCTATGTCTCAACTAGGCTTACAACACCCAAGTTTATTTTGTGAAACTCAAACACATATATTGCTAATGGATTTGTAAATATATCAGCCAATTGATCACTAGATTTACAAGGCTTCAAGTGAACTTCTCCATTGGTCACAAGTTCTCTAATAAAGTGATATCTAGTATCAATATGCTTGTTCTTTTGATGAAACACTATTCTTGGATAGTGCAATCGCTGATGTGTTTTCACAGTATATTGTTGTTGATCCTTTTTGTTTCTACTTGAGTCCATCCAATACTCTTCTTAACCATACTGCTCGACATGCTGCTGAAGTTGTTGCTACATATTGTGCTTCTGCAGATGATAGTGTCACAATGGGTTGCTTCTTAGATGCCCATGCTATCACAACTGAACCAAGATGAAACACATAACCGTATGTGCTCTTCCGATCATCCAAACTTCCTGCAAAATCACTCTCCGTGTATCCAATCTAATCTTTCTTTTCTATACTTGCATGAACTATTCCATAATCTCTAGTTCCTGCTATGTATCTCAGAATTCTTTTTCCAACACTCCAATGTGTGTCTTTTGGAGTCTCCATAAATCTAGATATAAAACTCACTCCTTACATAATATCTAGTCTTGTAGCTGTGAGATACATGAGGCTTCCAACCAATCTTTTGAATAGATTTGGACTGACATCTAATCCTTCATCATCCTTACTTAACTTTGTACCTGTTACAACTTGTGTAGGTACAGGTTTGCAATTATCCATCCTAAATATTTTCAGCAAATCTCTGGCATATTTATTTTGGCAAATAAAAATTCCTTTTTTAGATTACTCAACTTCAATGCCAAGAAAATATTTCATGAGACCAAGATCTGTCATCTCAAATTATTTCATCAAGGCTTCTTTAAATTCATCTAACTCAAGATCACCTGTAAAAATCATATCATCAACATATAAGAAAACAAAAAAAATATGTCCATGCTCATTTACCTTTGTGTACAAGGTAATCTCAATGTTGCTTCTACAAAATCCATTCTTAATCATGTAACTGACGATTCTGCTATACAATGCTCTAGGTGCTTGCTTAAGCCCATAGAGCGCTTTCTTCAACCTGTAAACTTTATCTTCTTCACCTTCAACTTCATACCTTGGAGGCTGCTGCACATAAATTTCTTCTTCTAGAATTCCATTCAAGAAGGATGATTTGACATCCATATGATATACTTTCCACTTGTTTTGAGTTTTTTTTGCTAGAACTGCTCTTACAGTATCCAATCTGGTTACCGGAGAAATTTTTTCCCCAAAGTCTATTCTTGGTTGCTGAGAGAATCCTTTTGCTACAAGTCTTGCTTTAAACTTGTCTATTTCACCTTTATAATTCAACTTTTTCTTGTACACCCACTTCACACCAATGAGGTTTTTATCGTTTAATAAATTAAACAAATCCCATGTATCATTCGTTTCAATATAATCCATATCTTCATCCACGGCTTGCACCCAATTTTCATATTTGATTGCTTCTTCAAATGAAGAAGGTTGGAATTCCAACAGTGCAAAATTTTAACTAAAATCCAAATCATCATAAATATATTTTAAAATTATCGTCTTTCTCTTACCATTTCTTGAGTTATTACCTGATTGGCTACTTGGAGAATTCTGGTCTGTTGATCTGTTTGAAGATCCAATCTACTCTGAAAATCTTGGATTCCTTGCTGGTGTGACTCTGTTTGGTGTCTTCTCTATGAATTCTTGGTGCTTCTTTTCTTCTACATCATCCTCTTCCATCAATGATGCTTGTGCATCGGTTGGTTTGTATCTAGTCCCATTCCATGACTCTTGTTCTTTGACCACAACATCTCTACTAATTATTGTCTTCTTGGTGACAGGGTTATACAATTTTTAAGCTTTTGATTGCTCACTATAACCAGTACATATGCATTTTTCACTTTGATCATCTAATTTTCCTCTTATCTGTTTAGGCACATGTGCATAGGCTACACATCCAAAAGCTATGAAATGAGATAAACTGCATGACATACTTGACCATGCTTCTTCAGGAACTCTGTTCATCACACCCTTTGTAGGAAATATATTTATCACATAAACAACACATGCAACTGCTTCTGCCCAATACTCATTAGACAAGTGTCTTGCTTTCAACATGATCCTTGTCATATTCATGATTGCTTTGCTTTTTCTCTCTGCTACACCATTCTTCTACAGTGTGTATCTAGTTGTAAACTGTCTTCTGATTCCATGTTGTTTACAGTACTCATGTAATGCTTTCGAATCATATTCTCCACCATGATATGATCTCAATACCTTGATCTGCCGATCACTTTAGTTCTCTATTAAGGCTTTGAACTCTTTGAACTTTGCAAAGGTTTCAGACTTTTGCTTCAAGTAGTAAACCCAAGTATTTATATTATATTAATCAATAAAAGTGAGGAAGTGACAACTTCCAGCAATCAACTATGTCCTCATAGGTCCATAGAAGTTTGTATGCACCAACTCAAGTGGTTTCTTTGCTCTGTATGAAACTCCTTTCTGAAAAATTTCACGATGTTGCTTTCCCAATATAAAAAACTCACAAGTGGTAGCAGTTTATTTGATGGGAGGTAATCCTCTGACCATTTGTTTCTATTGCAACATTCTTAAACTGTAAAAATGAAAGTGTCCAAACCGAAAGTGCCACAACCAGTCATCATTAGAACATGCATCTGTAAAAGAAATAACCTGATCGTTGTAGTTCATAATTAGAGGAAAGAGTCTATTTCTTGTCATCGGCACCTTTTCTATCAGCTTCTTGCTTGCGGGTTTTTTATAAATAACACACTCTTTCCCTTGAAAGATAACTCAGTATCCTTTCTACGTCAATTGGCCAACACTTATCAACTTATATTTGAGTCCAAGGACATAATATACCTCTAATATTGTCTTTGGCTCCCCCTGCTTGGTCAAAATGTTTACCACTCATTTTCCATCTACATCCAAAGTCTTTTTAGTCCCCAAATTTACCTTTGTCTTCACAGATTCATCCAAATTTGGAACCAAATTATTTTTTCCTGTCATGTGGTTACTGTAACCATTGTTTAGTAGCCAGACCTTATCAAACAGTTCATGCATGTTGTGCATGATAGGAACATGGAGTTAGTATTCTCTGTACTAACATTAGCTCTCTGATTTCCTTGATTAGCTATCTTCTTCCTGCAATCATGAGCATAATGACCAAATTTATTGCAATAATAACATTTAGCCTTTGATTTTTCAAACCTTTAATTATTGTTGAATCTTCTGGTGTTGTTGCTTCCACTTTGATATTCATGCTCTTCTCGGCCATCTCTGTGACCACCATAGCTTCCGCCTCGTCCTCTGCCTAAACCTCTTGAAATATAAACTTGACTTCTGAATGAATTTTTTAAAGTGGAATCCTAATTTTTGTCTATCTTTGCCTCATGTGATAGAAGTGATCCCATCAACTCATCAATTGTCATTTTTTCCAAATCCTTGGCTTCTTCAATGGCTGCTACCACAAAATCAAACTTTGTAGACAAAGATCTAAGAACCTTCTCAATCACTCTTCGATATTTAATATCTTCACCATATCTTTTTAACTGATTTACTACAAACATGTCCCGATTCATGAAAGAATCGATGTCCTCTATCTCCTTCATTTGCATGCTTTCAAAATCTCTCCTATTCAACAATTTAACAATATTGACTTTGGCCATACCTTGATAGCTGGTCGCCAAAGTTTCACATGCTTCCTTTGCTGAAGATGTGATCATTATCTCCTCGAACACTACTCAGTCCACTCCCTGCTAGATAAGAAGCAACGCTTGTGCATTCTTCCTCTTGTCTTCTTCCATCATTCCTTGTTTGCATTACTGAGGGCTCATTCTTCTGCGTTCTTCTGAGGTTCTGAAAACCCAGACTTGACATGATCCCAAACATCATGTGATATTAACATATTATCCATTTTAATAACCCACACATCATAATCTTTCCCAGTGAAAGAACAAAGTTGTGGCTGAAAACTTGATGTGGCAATCTTGCTCCAAAAAAAATAATCTTCTTTGATCAAACCCTAATTTTCTCTTATAGAAACTTTACAAAGCTCCTTTCAAAAAAAATATCTTTCAATAAAGCCCTAAAATTTAATCTTGTATAATAAATTCTTTTTTTTTAATTATATATATATATAATCTCTTATAATAAAATATTTTAATAAAGACTTATTATAGCATATCCTTTCATACCTTTTTTTTTTAAATCATCACTCAACTCAAAAATATCTCACCACGTGACATTTGAAAAAATATTCACTTAAGTCAATGGCCATACCACGTGACAAAATATGAAGCCTCTTCTAAAAATTTGATATGAATATGGTAGGTCACGTATCAATATCTAGCCTTTTGAATTTTAAACAACACAGTGTCAGATTTCTTAAAAAAGCTTACCCAGATTGCGCAGTAACTTAAAACAAAAACTACAGAATAAACTTGATTCTGCCGAAAACTTAAGTTTTTCGATACAAAAGGTGTGGGCCTGCGCTTTTGTTGCACTAAAAACGTGCGGACTTGCGCGCTTCCTTATCCATTCAATGCTTTTGAAAAAAATTATAAAAAAAAAATTGGCCTTTTTCTCTAGCTCTGCTCACCCACGGATCTTGTGATCCTTCCTCAGCTCTGATACCGATCTATTGGAAAGGCACAGAGGAAAAACACAAAACAATTTACACACAAACCATATGAGTTGTTGCTCTTCTATTAATCATCAATATTTGTTGATCACAATGAATACAATAAACCCAGTGAAGGGTATTTAACCTAACTTGACATGCACACACTCACATAACTCAACTTGACCATCACTCACTTAACTAACTCTCTAACTCACTTACCAAATTCATCTATCACATCACTCGACTAACTCAACGCTTACTTAACTGATTGTCTAACTCTACATGCGGGAGATAATTAACTATTTTAACACCCCCCCCCCCCGCCCCCTTAATTACAATTTCTAAACTAAAACATAACTCATGACAACTCAAACATTCCTGCTGGTATATGTCTCATGTAGGCTTACAACACTCAAGTTTCTTATTTAAAACTCAAACACATCTATTTCTAATGGCTTTGTAAATATATCAGCCAATTGATCACTAGATTTATAAGGCTTCAATTGAACTTCTCCATTTCTCACAAGTTCTCTAATAAAGTTATATCTAGTATCAATATGATTGCTCTTTTGATGAAACACACTATTCTTAGATAGTGCAATCATTGATGTGTTGTCACAGTATATCGTTGTTGATCCTTGTTGTTTCTTCTTGAGTCCATCCAATATTGTTCTTAACCATACTTCTTGACATGCTGCTGAAGTTGCTGCTACATATTATGCTTCTGCTAATGATAGTGTCACAATGGGTTTCTTTTTAGATGCCCATGCTATCACACCTGAACCAAGATGAAACACATAACCCGATGTGCCCTTTCGATCATCCAAACTTCCTGCAAAATCAATAATTGTGTATCCAATCAAATATTTATTAATAGTTCATAATCTCTTGTTACTGCTATGTATCTCATAATTATTTTTCCAACACTCCAATGTGTATATTTTGGAGTCTCCATAAATCTGGAAATCAAACTCACTCCTTGCATAACATCTGTTCTTGTAGTTGTAAGATACATGAGGCTGCCAACCAAATTTTGAATAGAGTTGGATTGACATCTGATCTTTCATCATCCTTACTTAACTTTGTACCTGTTGCAACTGGTGTAGGTACAGGTTTTCAATTATCCATCCTGAATCTTTTCAGCAAATCTCTGGCATATTTATTTTGGCAAATAAAAATTCCTTTTTCAGATTACTCAACTTCAATGCCAAGAAAATATTTCATGAGACCAATATTTGTCATCTCAAATTCTCTCATCATGGTTGATTTAAATTCATCTAACTCAAGATCACCTGTAAAAATCATATCATCAACATATAATAAAACAATAAAAATATGTCCATGCTCATTTACCTTTGTGTACAAGGTAGGCTCAATTTTTCTTCTGAAAAATCCATTCTTAATCATGTAACTGTTGATTCTACTATACCATGCTCTAGATGCTTGCTTTAGTCCATAGAGCGCTTTCTTCAACCTGTAAACTTTATCTTCTTTACCTTCAACTTAATATCCTGGAGGCTGTTGCACATAAATTTAATCTTCTAGAATTCCAATCAAGAACATTGATTTGACATCCATATTATATACTTTCCACTTGTTATGAGTTGATGTCGCTAGAACTGCTCTTACAGTATCTAATCTAGATACCAGAGAAAATGTTTCCCCAAAGTCTATTCTCGGTTGCTGCGAGAATCCTTTTGCTACAATTCTTTCTTTAAATCTGTCAATCTCACCTTTCTCATTCAACTTTGTCTTGTACACCCACTTCACACCAATGAGGTTTTTATTGTTTCCTAAATTAACCAAATACCATGTATCATTATTTTCAATAGAATCCATCTCTTCATCAATGGCTTTCACCCAAGTTTCATCTCTGATTGCTTCATCAAACGAAGAAGGTTGGAATGCCAACAATGCAAAATTTAAAATAAGATCCAAATCACCATAAATATATTTAAACTTCTCTTCTTTCTCTTACCATTGCTTGAGTCATTACCTGATTGGATGCTTGGAGAATTCTGGTCTGTTGGTCTGCTTGAAGATCCATTTTTCTTTGAAAATCTTGTAGTCCTTGCTGGTGTAACTCTGTTTGGTGTATTCTCTATTGATTCTTGTTGCTCCTTTTCTGCTAAATCATTCTCTTCCATCAATGGTGCTTGTGCATTGGTTGGTTTGTCTACAATCCCATTCCATGACTCTTGTTCTTTGAACACAACATCTCTGCTCATTATTGTCTTCTTGGTGACAGGGTTATACAATTTGTAAGCTTTTGACTGCTCACTATAACCAGTAAATATGCATTTTTCAATTTGATTGTCTAATTTTCCTCTTATCTTCTTAGGCACATGTGCATAGGCTACACATCCAAAAACTTTGAAATGAGATACACTGCATGACATACATGACCATGCTTCTTCAGGAACTCTATTCATCACACTCTTTGTAGGAGATTTGTTTATCAAATAAACAACACATGCAACTATTTCTGCCCAATACTCATTAAATAAGTGTCTTGCTTTCAACATGATCCTTGTCATGTTCATGATTGTTCTACTTTTTCTTTCTACTGCACCATTCTGCTGCGGTGTGTATCTAGTTGTAAAATGTCTTATGATTCCATGTTGTTTGTAGTACTCGTGGAATGCTTTCGAATCATATTCTCCACCGCGATATGATCTCAATAACTTGATCTGCCAATCACTTTGGTTCTCTGCTAAGGTTTTGAACTCTTTGAATTTTTCAAAGGTTTCAGACTTCTGCTTCAAGAAGTAAACCCAAGTCTTTCTTCTATGTTCATCAATAAAAGTGAGGAAGTAACAACTTCCACCAATCGACTGTGTCCTCATAGGTCCACACAAGTATGTATGAAACAACTCAAGTGGTTTCTTTGCTCTGTATGAAACTCTTTTTGAAAAAATTTCACGAAGTTGCTTTCCCAAGATGCAACACTCACAAGTGCTAGTAGGTTCTTTGATGGGAGGTAATCCTCTGGACATCTGTTTGTGCTGCAACAATATTAAATCGGAAAAAATCAAGTGTCCAAACCGAAAGTGCCATAACTCGTAAACATTAGAACATGCAACTATAAATAACTAACCTGGTTGTTGTAGTTCATAATTAGAGGAAATAGTATGTTCCTCGTCGTCAGCACCTTTTCTATCAGCTGCTTTCTTGGGGGTTTGTCATAAATAACACACTCTTTCCCCTGAAATAATTATGTATCCTTTCTACCTCAATTGACCAACACTTATCAGATTATTTTGTAGTCCACAGACATAATATACCTCTGATATTGTCTTTGGCTCTCACTGCTTGGTTAGAATGTTGACCACTCCTTTTCCATCTACATCCAAAGTCTTTTCAATCCCCAACTTTACCTCTGTCTTCACAGATTCATCCAAATTTGCAACCCAATTCTTGTTGCCTATCATGTGGTTACTGCAACCACTATCTAATAGCCAGACCTTATCAGACGGTTCATGCATGTAGTTGCATGCTAGGAATATGGAGTTAGTATTCTCTGTACTAACATTAGCTCTCTGATTTCCTTGATCAGCTATCTTCTTCCTGCAATCAAGAGCATAATGACCAAATTTATTGCAATAATAAAATTTAGCCTTTGATTTGTCAAACCTTTGATTATTGTTGAAGCTTTTTTTTTTGTTGCTTCCACTTTGATATTCATGCTCTTCTCGGCCATCTCTGTGACCACCATAGCTTTCGCCTCGTCTTCTGCCTCTCGATCGACCTTTGCTTCGACCTCTTGAAATATAAACTTGAATTTTGAAGGCAGTTTCTAAAGTGGAATCCTTATTTCTGTCTATCCTTTCATACCCTTTTTAAAAAAAATCGTCACTCAACTCAAAAGGAACTCACCACATGACTTTTGAAAAAATATTCACTTAAGTCAAAGATCGTACCACGTGACAAAATATGAAGCCTCTTCTAAAAATTTGATACGAATATGGTGGGTCACGTATCAATATTGAACCTTTTGACTTTTAAACAACACAGTGTCAGGTTTATTCAAAAATCTTACCCTGATTGCGCAGTCACTTAATACAAAAACTACAAAATAAACCTCATTCTGCCGAAATCTTAATTTTTTCAAAATTTTCACAGTTTTTCAATTAAAATGGTGTGGACTTGCACATTTTTGGCACTAAAAACCTACGGACCTACATGCTTCCTTATCCGTTCAATGTTTTTACAAAAATTAAAAAACAATTGCCGACCTTCTACTCTTGGCCTTCTTTTCTGGCTCTACTCACCCATAGATCTTGTGATCCTTCCTCAGCTCTGATACCAATCTGTTGCAAAGGCAGAGAGGAAAAACACAAAACAATTTGCACACAAACCATATGAGCTGCTTCTCTTCTATTAATATTCAATCTCTCTTGATCACAATGAATACAATGAACCTGGTGAAGGGTATTTAACCTAACTTGACATGCACACATTCACATAACTCAAATTGACCATCACTCACTTAACTGACTCTCTAACTCACTTACCAAATTCATCTATCACATCACTCGAATAACTCAACACTTACTTAACTGATTATCTAACTCTGCATGCAGGAGATAATTAACTATTTTAACACTCCCCCTTAATTACGACCGCTAAACTAAAACATAACTCACGGCAACTCAAACATGCATGCTAGTCTATGTCTCAACTAGGTTTACAATGCCCAAGTTTCTTAAGTGAAACTCAAACACATCGATTTCTAATGGCTATGTAAATATATCAGCCAATTGATCACTAGATTTACAAGGCTTCAAGTGAAATTCTCCATTTCTCACAAGTTCTCTAATAAAGTGATATATAGTATAAATATGCTTGTTGTTTTGATGAAACACACTATTCTTGGATACTGCAATCGTTGATGTGTTGTCACAGTATATCGTTGTTGATCCTTGTTGTTTCTACTTGAGTCCATCCAATACTCCTCTTAACCATGCTGCTTGACATGCTATTGAACTTGCTACTACATATTGTGCTTCTGTTGATGATAGTGTCACAATGGGTTGCTTCTTAGATGCCTATGCTATCACACCTGAACCAAGATTAAACACATAATCGGATATGCTCTTTCGATCATCCAAACTTCCTGCAAAATCATTATCTGTGTATCCAATCAAATCTTTATTTTCTATACTTGTATACATTATTCCATAATCTCTAGTTCCGGCTATGTATCTCATAATTATTTTTCCAACACTCCAATTTGTGTCTTTTGGAGTCTCCATAAATATGCAAATAAAACGCACTCCTTACATAATATCTGGTCTTGTAGCTGTGAGATACATGAGGTTTCCAACCAATCTTTTGAATATAGTTGGATGGAAATCTGATCCTTCATCATCCTTACTTAACTTTGTACCTATTGCAACTGGTGTAGGTACAGGTTTGCAATTATCCATCTTGAATATTTTCAGCAAATCTCTGGCATATTTATTTTGGAAAATACAAATTTCTTTTTCAGATTTCTCAACTTCAATGCCAAGAAAATATTTCATGAAACCAAGATCAGTCATCTTAAATTCTTTCATCATGGCTGCTTTAAATTCATCTAACTCAAGATCACCTGTAAAAATCACATCATCAACATATAAGCAAACAATCAAAATATGTCCATGCTCATTTACCTTTGTGTACCAGGTAGGCTCAATGCTACTTCTGCAAAATCCATTCTTAATCATGTAACTATCAATTCTGCTATACCATTCTCTAGGTGCTTGCTTCAATCCATAGAGCGCTTTCTTCAACCTGTAAACTTTATCTTCTTTACCTTCAACTTCATATCCTGGAGGCTGCTACAAATAAATTTCTTCTTCTATAATTCCATTCAAGAAGGATGATTTGACATCCATTAGATATACTTTCCACTTGTTCTAATATGTTGTCGCTATAACTGCTCTTATAGTATCCAATCTAGTTACTTGAGAAAATGTTTCCCCAAATTCTATTCTCGTTTGCTACGAGAATCCTTTTGCTACAAGTCTTGCTTTAAATATGACAATCTCACCTTTCTAATTCAACTTTTTCTTGTACACCCACTTCACAACAATGAGGTTTTATCTTTTGGTAAATTAACCAAATTCCATGTATCATTCTTTTCAATAGAATCCATCTCTTCATCCATGGTTTGCACACAATTTTCATCTCTGATTGCTTCTTCAAACGAAGAAGGTTGGAATGAAAACAATGCAAAATTTGAACTAAAATCCAAATCATCATAAATATTTTTTAAACTTCTCATCTTTCTCTTACCATTGCTTGAGTCATTACCTAATTGGCTTCTTGGAGAATTCTGGTCTATTGATCTGTTTGAATATCCATGCTATTCTGAAAATATTTGAGTCATTGCTGGTGTGACTCTGTTTGGTGACTTGTCTATTGATTCTTGTTGCTCCTTTTCTACTACATCATCCTCTTCCATCAATGGTGCTTGTGCATCGCTTGGTTTTTCCACAGTCCCAGTCCATGACTCTTGTTCTTTGAACACAATATCTTTGCTAATTATTGTCTTCTTGGTGATAGGGTTATATAATTTGTAAGCTTTTGATTTCTCACTATAACTAGTAAATATGCATTTTTCACTTTGATCATCTAATTTTCCTCTTATCTTTTTAGGTACATGTGCATAGGCTACATATCCAAAAACTCTGAAATGAGATACACTGCATGACATACTTGACCATTCTTCTTTAGGAAATCTTTTCATCGCACACTTTGTAGGATATTTGTTTATCACTTAAACAACACATGCAACAGCTTCTGCCCAATACTCATTAGACAAGTGTCTTTCTTTCAACATGCTCCTTGTCATGTTCATAATTGTTCTTTTTTTTCTCTCGGCTACACCATTCTGCTGCTGTGTGTATCTAGTTGTAAACTGTCTTCTGATTCCATGTTGTTTGTTGTACTCATGGAATGCTTTCGAATAATATTCTCCACCACGATCTGATCTTAATACCTTGATCTGCTGATAACTTTGGTTATTTAATAAGGCTTTGAACTCTTTTAACTTTACAAAGGTTTCATACTTCTTCTTCAAGAAGTAAACCCAAGTCTTTCTACTATAGTCATCAATAAAATTGAGAAAGTGACAACTTCCACCAATTGACTGTGTCCTCATAGGTCCACAAAAGTCTGTATGCACCAAATCAAGTAGTTTCTTTGCTCTGTATGAAACTCCTTTCGGAAAAAATTCATGATGTTTCTTTCCCAATATGAAACACTCACAAGTGCTAGCAGGTTCTTTGATGGGAGGTAATCCTCTGACCATATGTTTCTGTTGCAACAATCTTAAGCCAAAAAAATGCAAGTGTCTGAACTGAAAGTGACATAACCAATAATCATTAGAACATGAAACTGTAAAAGAACTAACATGATCATTGTAGTTCATATTTAGAGGAAAGAGCCTGTTCCTTGTCATTGAAACCTTTTCTATCAGCTGATTTCTTGGGGATTTGTCATAAATAACACATTCTTTCCCCTGAAAGATAATTATCTATCCTTTCTGTGTCAATTGACAAACACTTATCAGATTATGTTTGAGTCTAGGGACATAAAAATATACCTCTAATATTTTATTTAGCTCCCCCTGCTTGGTCATAATGTTGACCGTTCCTTTTCTATCTACAACCATTGTCTTGTCAGCCCCCAACTTTATGTTTGTCTTCAGAGATTCATCCAAATTTGAAACCAAATTCTTGTTTCCTATCATGTGGTTACTACAAAAATTGTCTAATAGCCAGACCTTATCAGACAGTTCATGTATGTTGTTGCATGCCAGGAACATAGAGTTAGTATTCTTTGTTCTAACATTAGCTCTCTCATTTCCTTGATCAGCTAGATGTTCTTCCTGCAATCAAGAGCATAATGCCAAAATTTATTGCAATAATAACATTTAACCTTTGATTATTGTTGAAGCTTCTGCTGATGTTGCTTCCACTTTGATATTCATGCTCTTCTCGGCCATCTCTGTGACCACCATATCTTCCGCCTTGTCCTCTGCCTCTCGATCGACCTCTACCTCGACCTCTTGAAATATAAACTTAACTTTTGAAGGTAGATTCTAAAGTGGAATCCTTATTTCTGTCTATCCTTGCCTCATGCGTTAGAAGTGATCCCATCAACTCATCAATTGTCAATTTTTCCAAATCCTTGGCTTCTTCAATGGCTGCTACCACAACATCAAACTTGGTAGAAAAAGATCTAAGAACCTTCTCAATCACTGTTCAATCTTTAATATCTTCACCATAGATTTTTAACTGATTTACTACAGACATGACCCGATTCATGTAAGAATCGATGTCCTTTGTCTCCTTCATCTGCAAAATTTCAAAATCTCTCCTATTATTCTATAATTTAACAGTATTGACTTTGGCCATACCTTGATAGATGGCCGCCAAAGTTTCCCATGCTTCCTTTGCTGAAGACATGATCATTATCTTCTGAAACACTGCTCGGTCCACTCCCTGTTGGATAAGAAGCAACACTTGTGCATTCTTCCGCTTTTCTTTCTTCCAGTGTTCCCTTTTTGCATTACTGAGGGCTCATTCTTCTACGTCATTCTAAGGTTTTGCAAACCCAAACTTGAAATGATCCCAAACATCATGCGCTTTTAACATAGTCTCCATTTTAATAGCCCACACATTATAATATTTCCAAGTGAAAGAAGGAAGTTGTGGCTGAGAACTTGATGTGGCCATCTTTCTTCAAAAAAAATCTTCTTTGATAAAACCCTAATTTTCTATTCTAGAAACTTTACAAAGCTCCTTTCAAAATGAATCTCCTTCAATAAAGCCCTAAAATTTAAATTTATATAATAATATTATTTTTTTAATTATGTATATAAAAAAATCTATTATAATAAAATATTTTAATAAAGACTTATTATAATATATCCTTTCATACCCTTTTTAAAAAAAATATTGACTCAACTCAAAAAGATCTCACCACGCGACTTTTGAAAAAATCTTCACTTAAGTCAAATATCGTACCACATGACAAAATATGAAGCCTCTTCTAAAACGTTGATATGAATATGGTGGGTCGCGTATCAATATCGAACCTTTTGAATTTTAAACAACACGGTGTCGGGTTTCTTAAAAAAGCTTACCCCGATTGTGGAGTCGCTTAATACAAAAACTATAGAATAAACCCGATTCTGCCGAAATCTTAAGTTTTTCGAAAGTTGCACAGTTTTTCAATAAAAAAAGGTGCAGACCTGCGTGCTTCCTTATCCGTTGAGAATTTTTGCAAAATTTTTTTTAAAAAAATTCGGCCTTCTGCTCTTGGCCTTCTTTTCTAGCTCTGCTCACCCATGGATCTGGTGATCCTTCCTCGTCTCTGATACCAATCTGTTGGAAAGGAAGAGAAGAAAAACAAAAAACAATTTACACACAAACCATATGAGTTGGTTCTCTTCTATTAATCTTCAATCTCTCTTGATCACAATGAATACAATGAACCCAGTGAAGGTTATTTAACCTAACTTAACATGCAAACACTCACATAAATCAACTTGACCATCACTCACTTAACTAAATCTCTAACTCACTTACCAAATTCATCTATCACATCACTCGAATAACTCAATGCTTACTTAACTGATTGTCTAACTCTACATATGGGAGATAATTAACTATTTTAAGACTCCTGCTTAATTACGACCGCTAAACTAAAGCATAACTCATGACAACTCAAACGTGCCTACTGGTCTATGTCTCAGCTAGGCTAACAACACCCAAGTTTCTTTTGTGAAACTCAAACACATCTATTGATAATGGATTTGTAAATATATCAGCCAACTGATCACTAGATTTACAAGGCTTCAAGTGAACTTCTCCATTGCTCACAAGTTCTCTAATAAAGTGATATCTAGTATCAATATGCTTGCTCTTTTGATGAAACACACTATTATTGGATAGTGCAATCGATGATGTGTTGTCATAGTATATCACTGTTGGTCCTTGTTGTTTCTTCTTGAGTCCATCCAATACTCTTCTTAACCATACTGCTTGACATGCTGTTGAAGTTGCTCCTACATATTCTACTTCTGTCGATGATAGTGTCACAATGGGTTTCTTCTTAGATGCCCATGCTATCACATCTAAACCAAGATGAAACACATAACCAAATGTGCTCTTCCAATCATTCAAAATTCCTGCAAAATCGCTATCTGTGTATCCAATCAAATATTTCTTTATGTACTTGCATACATTATTCCATAATCTCTAGTTCCTGTTATGTATCTTAGAATTCTTTTTCCAACACTCCAAAGTGTATCTTTTGGAGTCTCCAAAAATCTGGAAATCAAACTCACTCCTTGCATAATATCTGGTCTTGTAGCTGCGAGATACTTGAGGCTTCCAACCAATCTTTTGAATAGAGTTGGATTGACATCTAATCCTTCATCATCCTTACTTAACTTTGTACCTATTGCAATTGGTGTAGGTACAGGTTTTCAATTATCCATCCATAATCTTTTCGAAAAATATCTGGCACATTTATTTTGGCAAATAAAAATTCCTTTTCTAGATTGCTCAACTTCAATGCTAAGAAAATATTTCATGAGAACAAGATCTGTCATGTCAAATTGTTTCATCGTGGATGATTTAAATTCATCTAACACAAGATCACCTGTAAAAACCATATCATCAACATATAATCAAATGATCAAAATATGTCCATGCTCATTTACCTTTGTGTACAAGATAGGCTCAATGATGCTTCTGCAAAATCCATTCTTAATCATGTAACTGTCGATTCTGCTATGCCATGCTCTAGGTGCTTGATTCAGTCCATAGAGCACTTTCTTCAACCTATAAACATTATCTTCTTTACCTTAAACTTCATATCCTGGAGGCTGCTGCGCATAAATTTCTTCTTCTAGAATTCCATTCAAGAAGGCTTATTTGACATCCATATGATATAATTTCCACTTATTCTGAGCTATTGTCGCTAGAAATTCTCTTACAGTATCCAATTTGGCTACTATAGAAAATGTTTCCCCAAATTCTATTACCGGTTGCTGAGAGAATCGTTTCGCTACAAGTCTTGCTTTAAATTTGTCAAGCTCACCTTTCTCCTTCAACTTTGTCTTGTACACCCACTTCACATCAATGAGGTTTTTATTGTTTGGTAAATTAAGAAAATCCCATGTATCATTATTTTCAATAGAATCCATCTCTTCATCCATGGATTGAACCCAAATTTCATCTCTGATTGCTTCTTCAAATGAAGAATGTTGGAATGCCAACAATGCAAAATTTGAACTAACATCCAAATCATCATAAATATATTTTAAACTTCTCATCTTTATCTTACCATTTCTTGAGTAATTACCTGATTGGCTGCTTGGAGAATTCTGGTCTATTGATCTATTTGAAGATCCATACTGCTCTAAAAATCTTAGAGACCTTACTGGTGTACTCTGTTTGGTGTCTTCTCTATCAATTCGTGCTACTCCTTTTCTGCTACATCATCCTCTTCAATCAATTGTGCTTGTGCATCGGTTGGCTTGTCTACAATCCCATTCCATGACTCTTGTTCCTTGAACACAACATCTCTGCTAATTATTGTCCTCTTGGTCACAGGGTTATACAATTTGTAAGCTTTTGACTGCTCACTATAACCAGTAAATATGAATTTTTCACTTTGATCATCTAATTTTCCTCTTATCTACTTAGGAACATGTGCATAGGCTACACATCCAAAAAATCTAATAAAAAAGTCTCTTATAATAAAATATTTTAATAAAGACTTATTATAATATATGCTTTCATACCTTTTTAAAAAAAAATCTTCACTCAACTCAAAAAGATCTCACCACGTGACTTTTGAAAAAATCTTCACTTAAGTCAAAGATCGTACCACATGACAAAATATGAAGCCTCTTCTAAAAAGTTGATATGAATATGGTGGGTCACGTATCAATATAGAAACTTTTTACTTTTAAACAAAACGGTGTCGGGTTTCTTAAAAAGGATTACCCCAATTGCGCAGTCGCTTAATACAAAAACTGCGAAATAAACCCGATTCTACCGAAATCTTAAGTTTTTCGAAAGTTGAGTATTTTTTCAATAAAAAAGGTGCGTATCTACATTTCCAATCAAATATTTCTTTCTTTACTTGCATACATTATTCCATAATCTCTAGTTCCTGCTATCTATCTTAGAATTATTTTTCCAACACTCCAACGTGTGTCTTTTGGAGTCTCCATAAATCTGGAAATCAAACTCACTCCTTGCATAATATCTGGTCTTGTAGCTATGAGATACATGAGGCTGATAACCAATCTTTTGAATAGAGTTGGATTGAAATATGATCCTTCATCATCCTTACTTAAATTTTTACATGTTGCAACTAGTGTAGGTACAGGTTTGCAATTATCCATCCTGAATCTTTTCAGCAAATCTATGGCATATTTATTTTGGAAAATAAAAATTCCTTTTTCAGATTGTTCAATTTCAATGCCAAGATTGTTCAACTTCATCTAACTCAAGATCACCTATAAAAATCATATCATAAACATATAATCAAACAGTCAAAATATGTCCATGCTCATTTACCTTTGTGCACAAGGTAGGCTCAATGCTACTTCTCCAAAATCCATTCTTAATCATGTAACTGCCGATTTTTCTATACCATGCTCTACGTGATTGCTTCAGTCCATAGAGCACTTTCTTCAACCTATAAATTTTATCTTCTTTACCTTCAACTACTCTTACGGTATCTAATCTCACTACCAGAGAAAAATTTTCCCCAAAGTCTATTCCCTGTTGCTACGAGAATCCTTTTGCTACAAGTCATGCTTTAAATATGTTAATCTCAACTTTCTCATTCAAATTTTTCTTGTACACCCACTTCACACCAATGAGGTTTTTATCCTTTGGTAAATTAACCAAATCCCATGTATCATTATTTTCAATATAATTCATCTCTTCATCCATGGCTTGCACCCAATTTTCATCTCTGATTGCTTCTTCAAAAAAATAAGGTTGGAATGCCAATAATGAAAATTTTGAACTAACATCCAAATCATCACAAATATATTTTAAACTTCTCATCTTTCTCTTACCATTTCTTGAGTCATTACCTGATTGGTTGCTTGGAGAATTCTAGTCTGTTGACCTATTTGAAGATCCATGCTGCTTTGAAAATCTTGGAGTCGTTGATGGTGTGTCTCGGTTTGGTGTCTTCTCTATCGATTCTTGCTGCTCCTTTTCTGCTACATCATCCTCTTCCATAAATGGTGCTTGTGCATCGGTTGGTTTGTATATAGTCCCATTCCATGACTCTTGTTATTTGAATAGAACATCTATGCTAATTATTGTCTTCTTGGTGACAGGGTTATACAATTTGTAAGCTTTTGACTACTCATTTTAACCAGTAAATATCCATTTTTCACTTTGATCATCTAATTTTCCTCTTATCTACTTAGGCACATGTGCATAGGCTACACATCCAAAAAATCTGAAATGAGATACACCGCATGACATACCTGACCATGCTTATTTAGGAACTCTCTTCATCACACTCTTTGTAGGAGATCTGTTTATCACATAAACAACACATGCAACTGCTTCTTCCTAATACTCATTAGACATTTGTCTTGCTTTCAACATGCTCCTTGTCATTTTCATGATTGTTCTGTTTTTTCTCTTTGCTACACCATTCTGATGCGGTGTGTATCTATTTGTAAACTTTCTTCTGATTCCATGTTGTTTGTAGTACTCATGGAATTCTTTCAAATCATATTCTCCACCACGATCTGATCTCAATACCTTGATCTGTCAATCACTTTGGTTCTCTGCTAATGCTTTGAACTCTTTGAACTTTTCAAAGGTTTCAAACTTCTGCTTCAAGAAGTAAACCCAAGTCTTTATGCTATAGTCATCAATAAAAGTGAGGAAGTAACAACTCCCACCAATCGACTGTGTCCTCATAGGTCCACACAAGCCTGTATGCACCAACTCAAGTGGTTTCTTTGCTTTGTATGAAACTCCTTTCAGAAACCTTTCACGGTTTTAATTTCCCAAGATGATACACTCACAAGTGCTAGCAGGTTCTTTGATGGAAGGTAATCCTTTGACCATCTATTTCTACTACAACAATATTAAACTGCAAAAATGAAAGTGTCCAAACTGAAAGTGCCATAACCAGTAATCATTAGAACATGCAACTGTAAACAAACTAACTTGATCATTGTAGTTCATAATTAGAGGAAAGAGTCTGTTCCTCGTCATTGACACCTTTTCTATCAGCTTCTTGCTTGGGGGTTTTTCATAAATAACTGTTACACAGTAATTTGTCACCGTCCCTACCATTCCCCGTCCCGCACAATGGAGGACCCATTTCGTGACCTGTGAACATTGTCATGCCTTGAAAACATCATCAATGCATCCCTCTGAGCATGAGCTTTATTTTCCCTTGAGACATCTCCTTGCAAAAATCATGAAAAACATCCCTTTTTGCATTGGCGTGGGTAGGCAGTTCAGTGCTCGCGCCAACGAGGAAAATCCTGCAAAGAGGTCGCGCCACTTGGCGCTCTGTCATAGAGCAGCAATCGCGCCACCCATTCTAGGGACTGTTTTTTAAATATGGATGGCGGAAGTTGAGTTCAAACAAACTCGCAAACCACTGCCTATCTTGAGTTGGGAGGTTTGGCTGCGGGAGTTCTATGGAAGGGAATTGGTTTTTCCACCTCCCATGGAACCTTCCTTGTTGATAGGGCCAATCCCATAATAATAGGGATCCCAAATCCCTCCTTCCCCATCTATAAAAGCCTGCTCAGATCCATGGCAAGCTAGTCTTGAAGTGCTGAAGCTTTGCATCTCCCTATTCCCAAGTGCCTTTGTGCTGTAAAGAATCCCTTCTTTCCCTTAAGGCCAACTCAAGTGAGGAGACCATTGTCACGAGACTCTGGAGAGGTTTTCCCTTTCCTTGGCGAGCTTTGCGAGACGTGGCCGACCGGAGACCCGTTCGAAGGAGGCTGCGACGTCAGAACTTGGTTGTAACTTCTATTCGTTTATCATTTAATAGATGACTATGATTATGGTTCCACTCCGTTTTCCATCATGTTAACGCGAGTAATATCTTTTCTGACCGATGTTTAGTTACGTATGCTGGTTCCTATGCTTGTATCTTTTCGTTTCTTCTATGTGCAGGTGTTCATCCGCGGAGATCGTGGAAGGATTGTGATCTGCCAGGGCTGAAGGACGGGGACACTTCTTCTTCAGATCATAGCGTTGGAAACCAGGTAGGCTTCTATTCCAAGTCTTTCATTCGTAACTAGGAGCTTGCGTCATAACATTGTTTGTTTGTTGCTAGACCCCTGCTGGGCTAGTAGGGATCGCCTCTGTCCGCAGAGGGGATTTACCTCCTCAACAAATTGGCCTCCGAGTAGTTTGGTCGCTTCCTTTGACTGGAATCGATTTGCAGGATTTCACCTTCCGTCTTATGTGCCTTTCGAGATCACAGTATAGGCTCTTGGTCTGGTTGTACCCAGCACCATTATAGACGAAGGTGCCTCTGTTAGTATTCTGTCTTCAACTACCTGGCAAGCTTTCGGTTCGCCGCCGCTTGCGCCTGTTACGCAGAATCTGCTCACTTTTAACAGAAGGACGAGTCAACCGTTGGGGATCCTTCCAAGGTTACCTGTTACTTTGGGAGGAAAAACCGTCCATATGGATGTGATGGTCGTTCCAGGCCCCTTGGATTTCAATCTACTTTTGGGGCGTGATTACACCTATGCCGTGGGAGCGCTCGTCTCCTCCCTCTTTCGTGTGGCCTGTTTTCCGCATGAAGGAAGGATCGTGACCATTGATCAGCTTTCGTTCTTTGGTCCTAATGTGGCAACTGGTCCACCATCACCCCCTCCAGGTTTTTATCCACCCGTTGTATCTTCTCCACCGCAGGTCAACTATGTGTCTACCTACCCCGTGCCTGTGCTCAGTGATGATGCCGTTGTGCATAATGTGCTGGGGGCATTGGGTCCTGACTTCCAGGATGTTTCCCTTCCATCAAGAGTGGAACTCTTGGAAGTACCGCCTTCTTGTTCATTTTGATGTAAGTCGGTTAGAGCACGGTTTCCTCCCTGGGTCAAGCTCTTTAAAAAATGAAACAAGGTTGTCGGAGCAGCATTCCTTGTCTTGTGTCAAGCTCCTTAAACCATGAAACAAGGTGTCTTGAGGACAGTTCTTTTAGGTGTGTCAACCTTGTTAAAATAATGAAACACAAGCATGTTCAATTCGACTTTTTGTTTTGAACCTTCACTCCATTTTCAATGGACTGAAGCTTGGGGGGCATGCAGCACCTCGAATTGAGACATCATGCTGGGGGGCATGCCCGTCTTCCTCATTTCAAGCATAGTTTGCATATGTGTGTGTTCATGTGTGCTTTTAAGCTTGCGTAAAAATGAAATGTGTGATTAGATACATTGTGTGGATACATTTCGCATTGGGTCGTTTGTTATGTAACTGATACATTAGATTACATCTGTATTAGACATTTGCATGACATATAGAAAACATCATCACATGTAAAGAAAGATCCATCCAAAATAGTCATATGTATATATATATATATGTGTGTCGAAATGTTCGCACAGTGTGCATCACAA